>LOJH01027625.1:2476-12499 GCA_001685095.1 Ellobius talpinus
TTTATTAACCAATGAAAGTAACAGATAGATAGAAGACCCTCCTACATCAGACATCTTCGTGTGCTTTCATTTGCTTTCTTGTTTTGTGACTGTGGCAGTTTTTCTAAGATATTTTATCATGTTCTTCTTAAAATTCATCCCTGTTATATATAGGAAAAAGTATACTCACAATAACATCGTAAGGATAAGCTCTCTTTTATTTTTTCAATTTCAGTTTTCAAAATTTATTTTAAAACTCTGTGTATTTTCATAGTGCAATTTATTTACGTCCATCTATCACTTCCTCC
Source organism: Ellobius talpinus (assembly GCA_001685095.1). Classification (NCBI taxonomy): domain Eukaryota; kingdom Metazoa; phylum Chordata; class Mammalia; order Rodentia; family Cricetidae; genus Ellobius; species Ellobius talpinus. The sequence continues at coordinate 2,764 of LOJH01027625.1, forward strand.
TTCAAACTCTGATTCTTTACTCCCACCCCCTCCCAAATTCATTTCCTCAGCTCTTTTTGTCATTAGTGGTAACTCCTGAGTTCTATTAGTGTAACCTATATATGTATGGTTGTGGGGCCATTCACCGAGGTGTGAGTAACCTGTTAACAGCTGTGTCCTCAAAGGAAAGTGACTTTTCTGCAATCAACAAACATCTATAGTTGTTAGCTCCTCTTTTAAATGTGAGTTTTATCGGGAAACTTTTCCCATTATTGTTGACATTGTGTTCGTAATTGTGTGTAGTGCAAGTGCAAACAATCACAGGTGTGGTGAGTCAGTATGCCCAAGAGTGATGTGATGTCTTTTAAATATGCAGCTGACAAGAGAAGAAGGCCTTTAATTCCTCTTTTTATGGTTTTTAATTTATTTTTGAAAATTTTATACACAAAAACTGTATTTATACCACCTCTGTCCATACTTTCTAACTCCAGCTCTTCCCATATACATATTCCTCCGCTACCTTTTTACTTCATGACAATTTTTAAACTACTTTAATTATTATTGTCACACACAAAACACATACACATAGTTTGTACACTTATATATGAAACAACCTGCTATGACCATTTAGTGTTCTGTGTGTGTATAGCGTGCTTGTGTGTGTGTGTGTGTGTGTGTGTGTGTGCGTGCACCACAATATTTGTGTATGGGACTGAACAGTTAGGGTCATATCTGTAGAATACTTTTTATAGCTCTCTTAAAAGCTATTAATTGTCTATATTTCATATCTAGTGGTGAGTCCTTGTGCAATCTCCCTCATGCACTGGAAAACTGACTGTGTTTTCATGTTGTTAGCCCCCAATTTTTAGCCTTTGTTCTCATCTTTCAAATTAGTTTGAGGTTGAATCAAAAGTTGTTCTCTAAAGAAACAATGATTTTTCAATGGATAAATGCTAGAAGTGTCTTATAGCCATTATTTAGCTAGTGTTGAATGTTTCACTTATGATCACAAATCAATGATTCTCTTTTGAATAGTGAAATAATCCCTACTTGAACAAAGGATTTCTTCTTGTGTGTGCTGGAACAAATCTTATGCATCACTAGGTTGAAATTGGTGGGGAATTATCATGCCTAATACACCTCCTAAATGTTTTCAATTCTACATTTCCCATAGAATAGTTTTTATCTATTTTGATTTTTGAATTTTGAGTGACATATTTCACATATACACAAACATATACTTTTATTCATGTAGTTATACATATGTATAACTATGTCAGACAAAGAGAGACGGGTAGAACACTCACAATTTTTACTTTGTCCCACACTGCACTAATTTCTCTAGTTCTGGATTTCCTTGAGGTGAGATGGGATTGTATTTCTTCTGTTCAAGGGAAAATGAACTAAGGTTCACAGTGTTGTCATCTTCTAGGGATGGTACCACGTGCCTTTTTCATTCAAGTAGCCCCAGTCTTCCTGTGCTGGTTAATTTTTTGTCAGCTTTATACAAACTAAAGTCAACTGGGAAAAGAATGTTCACCAAGAGATTGCTTATATAAGCTTATGTTGTAGGTTCTGTGGGGGCATATTCTTGATTAATGATTAATGAGAAGGCAAGCCTACTATGAGTGATGCTGTTCTTGAGCAGCTGGTCCTAGTTGTCTAAGAAAGCCAGCTGAGCAAACCATAGAGAGTAAGTCTGTAAGCATCATTCCTCCAGGTCTCTATGTCAGTCCCTAATTTAAGTTCCTGTCAGGGATTCCCTAGATGATGGTCTATAACCTGTAAGGTGATAAACCTTTTTCTCCTTTGGAGGATTTTGGTCAGTGTTTTGTCACAGCTACAGAAACCAAACTAGGACAATGACACAGCTCCAAAATAGTGGGGATCTAAATCCATTGGTTTTATTGTTTAAAAAATTTAAGCAACAGGTCATTAGCAATCAATTAGACTTTAATTGAGCAAGAGACAAATTTCTATTTTTTGAGCTGCATAATTGAAAAAATGATGTGTTCTAGTACTTATTTTCTTTTGAATAATATCTATGCTTTTAGATCTATTTGGCCATGCTTAATCTGCCTCTTACAGCATCCGCCTAGAAATCCAGGGGGAAAATGGAATCTTTCTTAATCCTAGATTCTCAAAGTACTCTCTTCAAGTGCAGGGATAACACATGGATGGCATCTTGGTTGTTTCCTAAATGATAGTTCATATTTACTTACAAAACATGAGGTTAATTTTAATATATGAAAGAAAGATACCCTAAAATCATCCTATCAGAAGAAAACTACAGTGTCATAGTACTAAGGGATGTCTCTGTGCCTCATTTCCTCTTTGATGAGAATGAGAATATAAACATTAGGAAATGTTTTTATAAGACAACATCATAAATCAAATTTCTCAAGACATTATTTATAAGGTAGTGATGTCAATAATAATGTAAAAGAAGCATTTTGAAATAAAATAATAGTTATATTTGAATAGCCTTTCCTATGCATTCAACGTTTAAAAATTTATAACACAACTATAGTATTGGTTTAACAGGATTTACACTGAGATGAACATGTAAGGATAACTTTTTAAAGATTTAACGTGTGCACAGAACAGAGTAATAAATTTATTTTGACTTTTTGTGTCTTTTTGCCATATGTGGTCACTAAAAGTTGTAATTCCAGGTTTTCTGAGACAGAGGTATGGGTTTAAACTAGTAGGAGCTACATAGAAAAGCCCTGTCTCCAATCTGAAAAGCTTTGAATGTAACTGAGTTGTTCAGTGCTTGCACATTATGTCCAAGGATTTAGTGAAGGAAAAAGCAGTAACAAATTCTGTGCTTTGCATTATCAAAAGCCGTGAGGAAGTACACTTTATTGTGGAACTGAGAAGACAGCCTACTCGTGGAACTCATATGGTGGGTGGAAGGAGAAACCCAACCTTAATGAACTATTGTTAGTTTCCTCATATTCAACATGCATATGCCTCACCCAGGCCCCAAGAATGAATTGATAAATGAATACTTTAAAATATCTCTTTAGTAATTAGTCAAAATAACAAGGTCAATATTAGATATATAGTAAATGCTGAGTAAGTATAGCAATTTCAAACAAAATATACATGTTCAACGGCTGTCCGCCATTACTAGTGTACATAATATCTATGTATACTTTTTCTTTCTGTACTATGTGAAAATAAATTCAAAATTAATGCTACATAGAAAAGCAGGTCTACTTTCACTTGTCCACATTGACAGATTATCTGTTTCTCCTGTTTTTTATTATTTAAGATTTTTATTTAATATTTAATAATTTATTATTATTTAAGATGCAGTATATTTTAATATATACTTTTCTTCCTCCCAACTTTCTCAGATAATCTCCAGTTGTCTACCAACACAACCTCATCTTCTTTGTCTCTTTCTCATTAAAAAAGAATATCAAAATAAAATTAAAATCAGAAAATAGAAATAAACAAAACAAAAATTGCCAAACAAAACAAAAAGCACACAAACACACGCAAAAAAATGGAGTTCAGGTTTTTGTTGGTCAACTATTCCTGCCATGGAATCTCCCTGGAGTCTGGATTATATACCCACTATCACTCCACTGGATTATACTGATGTTCCTTTTCCCATCATCAATAGCAAATAACTTCTTGGTTGGAGGTAGAAGTTTGTTTCTACTTCCAGTTCTTACTGATTGGCTTTTATCAAACTTGAACCTGTGTAAATCTTCAGTATGCTACCACCAACTCTTTATTTCATGGGTATTCAGCCCTGTTGTGGCAGATGATCTTATATACATGGATTCACACAGACTTTCATAAACACACAACCACTCATATTATGTCTGTTTTCACTTTTTTCAATAGGTGAATCTTCCTTTTCTTGCTTAGCTAAGTCTTTTTAGAACAGCAAGGCCTATAGTATAACTATGAGTTCTTCTTTGTGAAACAGTCTGTCCCTGGATCCTTCTGTGGGTGCTTCAGCTCTTCCTTTCTCATTTATGATGTTTTGTTTGGCCAACTTCTTTATATACATTTTCTGATGTGAATCAGCTGGCCTGAGATTTTGAGATTTCAGTATCAATACCATGACTGAAATTTTCCTTTGTTCTATTGAAATGTAACTGAGTTTCTGATAAGGTGAGGTTACATCAGTATGTTAAAACTCTGACCATAAATGCTTACAATATATAAAATACACACTAGTTTGTACTTTCATGGTACAGAATTTATGAAAATATGCAATATGGAGAAATATACTGATGTCTTAACAATGGTTTTGACTTTTCTAAACATCTGATTCAGTGGAATTTAAAAATCTCACTATTCCTTTCCAAATTATGGACAACACAAGTGGATAATGAAATAAATTAAGGACTTAAATGACCAAAACCTTTTCAATGAGTTAGGTATGAAGTGAATTACAGAGCTAATGTGAACTTCATGTGCATAGAAAACTGTTCATTTAGTATTCCCTAATGATTCAGAAAATTTGAAAAGGGCAGATTTTAATGTTAGCATTTTTAGTAATAGATTCTATTTTTCAAGCACTGACTATATAAAGGTAGATGGTGAAGCTTTTCAATCTGAAAGATTTTCTTAGATCCTCTATAATTATAGGAAAATGTCATTTCTCTTCTTCGCAGATCTTTATTGCGTTCACAAAACTCTCTGTAGGAATGTGTTAATTTGTTTCATCTCCTGCAGACAAGAATGAGAAGGGAAGAATATTCTATAAAAATGGACTAAAGGTTCTAAGTAGAATTATTGATTTCCATTTTAGACCTTGAGTCCCTGCAATTATATTCATTCACTCAACCATAAAAAGCTTTTCGAGGCATGCTTAGGAAGAATTTCTGGGAATTTAACATGAATTCATCTCACTCTAGAGCTCTTCGAAGATGTAATCCAATAGCTGAGTAAAATACACATGCATGTCTGTGACACAAAGCCATAGATAGGTGCTACTCATATCAGAAAATGAAAAGCATCCTTTTAACAAGAGAAAGGAAAAAAAAAACACAGCATTTAGGGTATGCCTGTAAAGACCAGAATTTAGATAAAAGAGAACAGACAGAACAGCTAGAGATAAAGCATAGTTGGAGAATAACTAAGTTTTTTTTACTTATTTTTCCCATGAAATGCTTTTAAAAGTAAAGAGCATTGTGTTTAACTAAATTAAACTTCTTGGCAGATACAGAACACAGCACCTAAACTATGAATGCATTTTCACATTTTCAAGTACATTTAGTGCATTAACCAAAATGAGCCATATGCTGAGAATAAAGAAATCTGAAGACATTTCAGAGGGTAGTGTCTGCTCTCTGACCATATTACTGAAATACAGAAAACTAAGTCTCAAGAAAGAAAGCAAAATCCTCACATTTTTAGAAGGTAGAAAACCTCATTTTAAATAACTTGGGGACTACCATAGAAAGCTGATCACTGGGAAGTATTTTGGTCTGAACTATAATTAAAACAACTTGTGTTGAGGTTTATATTGCATGGAGAGAGAGAAAGAATTGTGCATGATACAGAAGAGAAACCGGGCAACAAATGATTTAGGTGTCATTCTTAAGAAAGTGCAAAATAGCAACAAACAAAATGCACAGAAAGTAGCTAAATATGAATCAAGAAGTCCTGATACAGCATATTATGTAAAGTATATATTATAATTTTAAAAGGATAAAATGATTGGCAAGACTCTTTTTATAAAAGAAAAAAAGAAAGTCAATCTTCTGATTATTTCCCATTAGGTAAAGTAATTTTTATAAAAGTACCAATGATTGAAACATTTAAAAACTCTTAAATCAGGTATATTTTGTTTGTTAGTAAAGAAAGGCCAGGTAACCAGGTAGTGGTGGCATATGCCTTTAATCCCAACATTTGGAAGAACTAGTGGATCCCCATGGGTTTGAGACCAGCCAGGTTTGTCTAGTGAGTTCCATGACAGGCTCCAAAGCTATAAAGAAACCTTTCTCAGAAAAAAAAGAAAAGAAAAAAGAAAACGAAAGTCCATGTAGAAACTTTTTTAACATAAACATTAGTTTTTATATACTGTGTGTGTTTTGTGCATGTGTAACATGCATATGTTACAGTGTACACATGTAGGTCAGTGGATAACTTATAGGTCATCACTGTGATTCTTATAGGGATTAAAGTCGGCTTGTCTGGCATATTGGCAAGCACCTTTTCCAGCTGACCTACCTTGCTTGCTCCCAAAAATATGATAGTTAGAAAAATTACCAAATTTGGCAAAAATAAAATTAGAAAAAATCTAAAAATTAACATTGAAGATCTATAATATTAAACTCCACTAGGGAAGATAAATATTGTACAGAGTGCAAGGACTAAACTATATTCATGAGTTTGAAGAGTCAATACTATGATTAGATAATTTCCAATAATTGGTGTATTTATACAAAGCAATTCTTATACAAATATTTAAGTTTGACTCTTGATGGAATTTAGAAAGCTAGTTTTACTTTTTATATCAAAGTCAGAGCAACAATAATCAAGATACTATTGGAAATTAGAGGAAAGATGCATACTGCCAAATTCCTTTGAGCATTTTGCAGTGATAATAATTAATGATAATTAATGAGATACTATACTTTGTTCAGACAGGAAGATCAAATCAAAGAACAAACAATCTGGAAAATGTTTTATTTTTTTGGCAAATGACAGTTATGATCAATGGATCATATCAAAGTTTTCTTTTTGCTGTTTAATTAATTAATTAGTTAATTAATTAATTTTCTCAACCCAATCACAGTTTCCTCGCCCTCCCTTCTTTCCTCCCAGTCACTCACCCAACGTCCCCACCCCCATTCGTTCCCCTTTCTTTCTATTCACAGCAGTGTATTCATCCCATATATGTCAGCTATCCATGGCATATCAAGTTGCAGTAAACTATGCACCTCCTCTCCTACTAAGGCTGGATGAGCAACCCTATAAGGAGAAAAGAGTTCCCCAAAACAGGTTAACAGAGTCAGAGACATTCCCCACTCCTTCTGAGCTCCAGAGGAAGAGTAAGCTATACAACTATATGTACAGATGGTCTAGGTCAGTCCCATGAAAGTTCTCTGGTTAGTGGTCGAGTTTCTGTGAGCCCCCATGATTCCAGGTTCTTGATTCTGTGGGTTTCTTATGGTGTCCTTGGCACCTGTGGCTCCGAAAATCCTTCTTTCCCCTCTTCCGTTGGATACCCCAAGATATGCCCAATGTTTGGCTGTTGAGGCTTTGTTTCTGTTTTCATCAATAACTGAGTGAAACCTCTCTGATAAGTGGCTAGACAACGATCTATGTTTATAGCGGAATATTACTAGGAATCACTTCATTGACTTCTTTACATTTTTTCAAGTCATATCTGGTTCTATCCTAGGTCTCCGGTCTGTCCAGCCTCTGGTTCCTGGCCATCCAGGCATTGTCAAGGATGTGGTCCCTCTCATAGCTAGGGCCTCAAGCTGGATCAGTCATTGGTTTGACACTCACATAATTTCAGTGGAAACTTTCTCCCAGCATATTTTGTAGACAGGACAAATTGTAAGTCGGAGGTTGTGTGACTGGAAAAGATTCTCAGTCCCTTGATAAGAAGTCTTTCTTGGAGAGATGTGAGGTTCAGGCTCCGAATCAACCTCTTGTAGGAGGCTTAGATAGGATCATCCTTATAGATTCCTTCGAGTTTCCATTGTACAGGATTTGTAGCTCATCCCAGAGATGCCTTGATACCAGTTATCCTTCCCAGTACTTTCTCTCTCCATCCTCCCTTCACCTGATCCCTCCTGTTCCCATGTCAATTCCAGCATTCAGACTTCTCCTTTTCCATGCCACCCACCTGTGATGTCTTTTCTATTTCTCCTTCACAGTGAGATTCATGTGTCCCCCTTGAGCCTTCTTTGTTACTTAGCTGTTTCGGATCAGTGGACTGAAGTATGACCATCCTTTACTTTAATGCTAATATCCACCTATAAGTGAGTAAGTACTGTGGAGGCCCACAGAAGTGGATCTGTCCCACCTTGACTAAAAGTCAGAGAGTTCAGACCTATTCTTGCTTCTTCAAGGTTATACGACAGGATGCTTGACTTAAGGTGTGGCTACATGATGTCTTGTCCAGATAGCAGATAGAAGAATATTTTGACCTATGCTGTGGTTACTTAATGGTTTGAGTTGATTTGTTCTTTATATCATGGTATGGAAGTCTTTTGACTTCCCCCCTTTCGGATTAGGCTATTCTTATGAACTTTGAGTAACAAATAGGATGGATCACAGTATTCACTGGATTCCTTCTCATCTCTATCTGTTGTCTCTCAATTTCTTTCCTCAATTTTCACTCCTCCCTCCGAGTATGGGAGGACAAGACTAATGGACTGAACAACATACCATGTTTATCTTTCTGAGTCTGGGTTATCTCACAAAGGATGATCTTTTTCCAGTTCCATCCATTTGTTGGCACATTTCATGATGTCATTATTTTTAACAGATATGTAGTACTCTACTGTATAAAAGCACCACATTTTCTTTTTTTTTCCATTCTTTGATTGATAGACATCTAGATTGTTTTCAGTTTCTGGCTGTTATTAAGAAAGCTGCTATGAACATACCTGAGCAAGTGTCTTTGTGACATAGAGCATCTTTTGGTTATATGCCCGGAACTGACATAGCTGGCTCCTGCCATAGGCCAATTCAAATTCTATGAAAAACTGCCATATTAATTTTCAAAGTGACTGTACACAATTTCAATTGTACTAGCCATGGAGATTGTTCCCCTTGCTGCACATTCTCACCAGCATGAACTGTCACTTCTGATTTTGATCTTAGCCATTCTGACAGGTATAAGATGGAATCTCAGAGTTATTTGGATCTGCATTTTCCTGATGGTTAAGGATATTGAACGTATCTTGAAGTGTTTTCCAGCCTTTTGAAATTTCTCCGTTGAGAATTTTCTGTTTAGATATGTATTCAATTTTTCAATTAAATGATTTTGTGATGTGCAGTTTATTTAGCTCTTTCTATAGTTTCAAAATTAACCCTCTGTCAGATCTGGGGTTAGTGAAAATCTTTTCCTATTCTGTAACCCGCTGTTTTGTCCTTTTGATGGTGTCCTCTGCCTTACAGAAGATTTTCCAATTCAGAAGATACCCTATATTAATTGTTGATCTTTAGTACCTTTGTGATTGGTGTTCTTTTCAGGAAGTTGTGTCTTGTGCCAATGCATTCGAGGATATTCCCCACTTTCTTTTCTATCAGGTTCTGTATATCTGGTTTTGTGGAGAGGGCTTTGATCCACTTGGATTTGAGTTTTGTGCAGGGTGATAGATACAAATCTATTTGTATTCTTCTACTTTTATGCCCTTGGGTTTGGATCACAGATATTAAGTTTTGCAATGTCCTCTTGGTGTATTTTCTTTAATGAGCCTGAAATGTGCTTCTCCATCTCTTGATTAATTTTGATTAGAAGATGATTTTGTTAGATAATGTAATGAATACACCAGCTTCCTTCTTAGGTACATTTTTTTTTGAAAATCATTTTCCAACCCTTTACTCTGAGGTAATATCTATCTTTGGTGTTGAGGTATTTTTCTTGTATGTAGCAAAAGTGTGAGTTATATTTTCATATCCATTCTCTTTGCCTGTGTTCTTCTACTGGTGAATGGATCCCATTGATATTTAGAGATATCAATGGCCTATGATTGTTAATTCCTTGTATTTTGTTTTGGGTGGTGGCTGTGTGTGTGTGTGTGTGTGTGTGTGTGTGTGT
>LOJH01027627.1:5388-18006 GCA_001685095.1 Ellobius talpinus
TCTCTCTCTCTCTCTCTCTCTCTCTCTCTCTCTCTCTCTCCTGTCTGTCTGTCTTTCTCCTGTCTGTCTGTCTCTTTCTCCCTCCCTCCCTCAAGACAGGGTCTCTCTCTGAACCTGGAGCGAGGCTGACTGCTCACAAGCCCAGTGCCCCTCCCTCCTTGTCCCTGCCGCTCCCCCGACCCCAGCCCTGAGGTTGTAGGCATGCATGGCACACATGGCTTCCTATGTGGGTGTTGAGGTGTTCATGCTGATGCTGCAAATGCCCTTACCCAGCTCAGCCGTCTCCTCAGCCTGTTAGTACACATAGCACAGGAGACAGATGAGGCTACTACCTCTGGCTAGACAGTCGACTTTGTGTGAAGTTTAAAGTGTGCTCTAACAGGGGCAAATCACACCACCTAAATGTGTGTTGTTTTTCACATGTTCCGTTAGTAAGTGCCATATGTGACTGACAGAGGTGGGTGTGCCCACCACAGGGCTCCCTGCTGATTAGAGTGTGCTGGGTGCTGACGTCACACTGAGCCAAGAAGGCTGATCACATGTGTAGGAGAGTGACCTGAGCCTCAGCTCTGCTCGTTCGTATGTGGGATTAGGACCATAACCTGCATGATTGAGACCCTGGAGCCTCAGGGTCTCAGGTGCCACCTCTGATCCCTCTCGTCATCCTGTGAGAGACACAGGCTCTGTGGGGCACAGATAGTTCTGTCTATGGCTTCCAGAACTTAGGTCTCTCTGCTCATGTCTCACTGTTCTTTACTGGCAGCAACTCAGCCACTGCATAGCGTGTCCACTTCATTTGTTTTGCTTTTTGAGGTAGTATCTTGAGATATAGCCCAGGTTGGTCTTGATCTGATAACCCTCCTGCCTCATTCCTGATTGCTGGGATTAAAGGCATGTATCACCATATCTGCTTATTATTGTTTTTATTTAATTGTTTTTTGGGGTTCTTGATATGTAGCCTAGCTAGGCTAGCCCCAAATTCACAACAGTCCTCCTGCTTCTGCCTCCTGAGTGCTAGGATTAAAGTTGTGCCTCACCACACCCCATTCAGCCTGATTTTTTCTCTGGCGAACAGTCGGCTTTTGCTCCCACTATTAGTTGCCACTAAGCCCCATGCTGGGCTATCCCTGGAATCACAGGGACTACGAGTCTCGGGAGGTTTGATGTTCTTGAGAGCCTCACTGACCCTAGGGGCAGGGCATCTTCAGAGCTCAGCACTCAGGACTGTTTCCCTGCTGTGATTTCAGGTCTGGATGCTAACAGGGGACAAGCTGGAGACAGCCACATGCACAGCCAAGAACGCACATCTGGTGACCAGAAACCAAGACATTCATGTTTTCCGGCTGGTAAAGCATCCTGCTGGGGCCATGCGGGGTGGTGCTTGCTTTCGTCCTGTAACCCATAACCTGGAATGGGCCTCTGAAGGGAGGAGGGCAGCCGTTGGTGACCTCAGGTGGTTGCGTAGGTTACTGAAGGGCTAGGGGTCCCAACGGACAATTCCTTCAGCTGGTGTCAAGGAGCCGCACTACACAGCCTTGAGCTCATACTGTGCTCTGATCCTTTTTGGTGGTTGTGTTCTCTTTTGGGGAGCAGAAGAAAGTTAGGCACTGTGGCTGCTTTTGGCATCGCCAACAGTCAAGTACAATGCACAAAGCCTGTACAGAAAGGTGGTATAGATGCCTGGTCCCCAGGCTGCCCTCCAGGGCTCTGGTGACCCTGCTCCAGGCTAAGGAGCCCCTCGTAACTTTGGTCTCCTGGGGTGCATTATTGAGAGTAAATGCGAGAGGTCTCCATGGTGCCTGCCCAGTCCTGACTGTGCCTGTTTTACTCCTTGGGAAACGGAAAGGGATGAATGTCATAATACAGTCTCCCTGGCCCACAGCATCCTTTACCCAAAGACTGGTGATGGGAGGGGAAGGACCTTGTTCACACAAGCTCCAGGAGGCCAGTTTTCATCATGCCGTCTGCCATTTCCAGAGAGCCAGGCCTTCTCTGTCCCTGTACCCTTTCAGGTGACCAACCGTGGGGAAGCACACCTTGAGCTGAATGCCTTCCGCAGGAAGCATGATTGTGCCCTGGTCATCTCTGGAGACTCTCTGGAGGTCAGTACTGGGAGCTTATGGGTAGGCCACCTCTTCCTGCTGTGGGTTGCAGGGAGGGGGTGGCATTGGCTGACACCGCCCACCTCCCCATCCCTTGCCCCAGGTTTGCCTCAAGTACTATGAGTATGAGTTCATGGAGCTGGCCTGCCAGTGCCCAGCTGTTGTGTGCTGTCGCTGTGCCCCTACCCAGAAGGCCCAGATCGTGCGGCTGCTCCAGGAACGCACCGGAAAGCTCACCTGCGCAGTGGGTAAGCTCGCCTCGGTGGAAGGAGGTGTGGCCGGGAGTGGTCAGGCTTGCTGGAGCCCTGTCCAGCTGGCCCTGTCTGCTTGCGCTCTGCCCTGCAGATGCTCTGAACTGACTTGACAAGTACCTAAGAGCCCTGCTGCTGTATGTTCAGACTCCCCAGGCCTCTTGACTCAGGCCAAAAGGATGCTATGGTTGCTCGCCTCCCCTCCTTTGAGAGAGAGGAGACAAGCATGCCTAAAGGGAAGGGTCCTTTCTTCTTGGCATGTGGCTGATGGCCGTGGCATTCCAGAGGATTGAAGACCCCATGCTGAGGTTCAGATCTGTGTTCAAGTCTCTCAACCAAGTGGTCACTGACTGGTTTTCATGGGTGGCTCCCTTTCCCTGGTGGTCACTGACTGGTTATCTTAGGTGACTCCCTTTCCCTCTTGGGCCTCAGCAGGATGGGGACAATGGTGGTGGCCTCCTCACCTGGGTGTTCAAGGATTAAAGTATGAGGTGTGCTGGCCACAGGGTCCTGAGGACGTCCATGTCCTGCAGGGGCTCTTAAGAAGATGTTGTAGATGCTGGCCTCTGCGACGGCTCAGAATTTGACCCTGGCAAGGCCCTTGGTCTCCAGCACGCATCAGCTGCTTTGAGGATGGCTGGCACAGAGTGAAGAACGTGACATGGTCTGAGACTGCCATGTGTGAGCCACCTCTCACTGTCCCCACATTACTACCTCTCCTCTCTGGTCTGTGTGCTCCGCAGGTGATGGAGGCAATGATGTCAGCATGATCCAGGAATCGGACTGTGGTGTGGGTGTGGAGGGCAAGGTGAGTGTGTGCACACAGGTCTTCCCCTCCAGTTGGAGTTTCTAGTTCTTTCTTTTTGTTTCTTTTCTTCTCCCCCCTACCCCCGCCTCTCTCCCTCTTTCCCTCTCTCTCTCCACGTTTCCCAGGCTGGTCTGGAACTTGATTCACAGCTGAGGATGACCCTGACCCTTCTGCCTCCTTGAGGCTTGTACCACCACACTCACTATGCTGTGGTTCCTGGGTGAGATTTTGCTTCCTGGTGCAGATTCTTTTAGGTGTAGGTTTTAAGAAGCACAACTGAGCCAGCAGTGGTGGCTCTTGCCTCTAATTCCAGTGCTCATGAAGAAGTAGATGCGAGAGAATTGTGTAGTTCCAGCCAGCCACTGCTCACGGAACAAGATCCTGCCTCAGAAAACCAGAAAGGTGGTGGGGGTTGTGGGGAGGCATGGGCCAGAGAGGTGCTCAGTGGTCCGAGTGCTGCTGTTGCAGGGGACTGGAGTTTGGTCCCCAGCCCCGCATCCAGCCCCTCACACCCACAGGCACTCCAGGGGATCCGCAGTCCTCTTCTGGCCTCATGGGCACGTGCATTCCCGTGCATACCCACCCCCATGCATAGACACTCAGAATTAAAGATAAAGCAAATCTCAGAGGAATGCGGGAGTAACAAGCCTTTTACAGGCCGCTATCTACAAAGGAGACGTTTTCCCTTCTGTTAAAAATTCTCTCGTGAGTCCTTGGGTTTTAGCATATGACAGTAGTGAGTGCTTGCCACAGCAGAAATAAATCATGTAAGTCACGCCCAGCTTGCCTCTTAGCCGCACCAAACTAGTGACATTGGGGAATCTTCCAAAATTCTTTTCTGGGCATTATGGTTTTGGGTGCGTGTGCTTGTGTTATAGATACCATCTACACATATTTTGTCCATGCATATATATTATTTTCATGTATACTTTCAAATTAAAAACACACCACACACTCTGTCATGCAGCTTGCTTAAATCTGTTACATCTTGGATTCCTTTCTTCATCAGAGACAGGGACAGCTGTCACTTCTAACCCTCCCTCTATTTTTTTTTAAAATCTCTTATTAACCATCAACTCCACTCTTAGGACCAACCTCCTTATCAAGGCCGTCATCTCTTTGAATTGTCCTCAGCTTCCCATTTCTTACTTCAGAACTCATGCTGAACAACAAGGATTGGCTCTTGTGCCCAGCTCTAAGTCTTTGTCTCCAGTTCAGCAAAGCCACAAACACTGTAACTTTCTATTTTGAAGAAAAAAAAAGTCATCTTGAACTGGGGATGTGGCTCAGTGAGTATAAGCTCTTGTGGTGCAAACATGAGGACCTGAGTTCAAATCCCCTGCACCTACCTAAAATGCTGGGCATATCTAACATTGGGGGTTGGAGACAGGTGAATCCTGAGAGCTCACTGGACCACCAGCCGAGCCTGCAAGCTTCTGGGTCAGTGAGGCCCTGTGTCAATGCAGTACCATGAAGAGGGAGAGAGAAGTGCCCAGGGTCCTGCTGTGGGCTGTGCATGCCCAGGCATGCATAGCTGCAGACTTACATACACACACAGGAACGCACACACAGGCACACACACACAGGCACACACACACTATATATATATATTATATAGATAGATATTGAATGTTTTTCTGGCCGTGAGCTCCATCAGCCTTCCCTTCCTCTCACCTGCTGACTTCCACTTTCTATCCCTCTGGGCACACGGTTCATGGTAAATACTTCCCAGGGTCCTTAAGAAGCAGCATCTCCCTGCATCAGCAAATCAGCTGGACCCCTCCCACTCCTGTCCCAGATGTAATGCTGACCTAATGATTCATGGGCATTTTGCCCAATTGTCCCCAAAATGTCTTTGTAGCTTAAGAACAAAAGAAGCCCCAGGAAATAATCAAGGACCCCGAATTTCCTTCATTAGCGTGCGTTCGTGTCTCTTTAATCTTCTATAATGTAAAACACTTCTCTGATCTTTTTTTTAGGCGTGTTTGGTATTTATGCCATTGATATATATATTCCATTTATTTATTTATGTATTTGAATGTGAGTGCATGTCCGTGCATGGCCCAGTGCTCATAAGGAAGTCGGAGGACTGTTTGTGAGACTCAGTTCTCTCCTTGCATCATGTGGGTCCTGAGGCTTGATCTCAGGTCATCAGGCTTGGCAGCAAGCTCTTTTACCTGCTGAACCATCCTGCCGGCCCTCCATTGATATTTTTGAAGTACTAGGAATGTCAGTGAGTCCTTGGGTCAGTGCACTCTAAGCGGCCTGTGTGCAAGAGTGTTCCAGGGCGATTCGTATCCTCAGGGTCACACCAGTAGATGCTGATGTCTGTCTCTCAATAGTAGTGCCAGTCAAATGCCTTTGAAAACATGCGTGGCACTGTGTGGGTGCAGTGTGAGCTCCACACCCAGGAGCATGCAGAACAGACGTAGAAGAAGATGAAGAAGAAGACGAAGAAAAAGAAGAAGAAGAAGAGGAAGAGGAAGAAGAAGAAAAGAAGAAGAAGAACATTCAGGAATGTTCTACATTATGACTGCATCAGACTTCCCCCATGTCTAACCCTTCAGGGCCTTCAGTGTTATAAAGCACCTAGGATGTTTTTTTGCTTCTCATAAACACTGGGAGTGGGGGAGAACTTAATACCAGCCTCCTCTGACCCCCACATTACAACTATCTGTGATTTAGTGTGGTTTTTATTTAAGTAAATTCCTCTTCTTAAATCCAATTTGACTTGGACCACCAACTGCGTGTAGCCTGAAACCAAAGTCTCATTATTGAATGTCTTCAAAGGTCTCCTTGTCATGTCTTGTTGTTTCAATTAACAAGAGACATGCTCCCTGACCTCTGTGTGTGCATTGCAGGAAGGAAAGCAGGCGTCTCTGGCTGCGGACTTCTCTATCACCCAGTTCAAGCACCTTGGCCGGTTACTCATGGTGCATGGTCGGAACAGCTACAAGCGCTCGGCAGCCCTCAGCCAGTTTGTGATCCACAGGAGCCTCTGCATCAGCACCATGCAGGTGTGCAGCCACGGGGACCTCTCAAGAGAGTCACCTCTTCATAGGCAGAGAGTAGGCACAGACACGCTGGGCAGGTGGGCAACAGCTGTACCCTTACGCTTGGGTGCACCACCCAGGCAGTGCAAAAACACTGTGCAGAAGGGCGGCAACTGGCCTTCTTACAGACGCATGTAGGTAAAGCAGGTACACTGTGCAGGTGGGTGACAGCTAGTGCCTCTCGTGGGGCCATGTGGGCATGGTAGGCAGCTGGCACCTCTTTACAGGTGCATACAGGTACACTGTACAGGTGGGCAGCAGTTGGCACCTTTTTATGTGTGCACCTGGGCATATGTGCCTCTGCCTCAGTACAAGTGGGCATACTTCCCAGGTGGGTGGCAGTTAGCCCTGTACCCAGGTGCTTAGGACAGTCATTGTCATGGAAAATCCCAGCAGTTGGACCCCACCTGGCCAGTTTAAGTCTTTGTCTGACCACATCCCAGCTGACAGCCCCTAGCTAAGTTCTTCCATCTCATCATGGGTTCCCCGGAAGAGGCAGGGTTAGGGCCAAACAAACATTCCTGCTCCTGTTTTTTTGTGCAGAGACAAGGGCCAAGAGTGGCAGCCACACCAGAGGAATAAATATGTGTGTGAGCCAGGTTCTTGTTAAGCAGTCCAGGATAGTATGTGTGCAAGCGTGTGGCCGTCAAGTTCTGGGAGTAGAGTCATGAACCACACACCTGGTGTTAACTCACTTCTCCTGAGTGCATCCTAGTCCTTGGCTCAATGCTTGTAATGTAGTCAGCATCTCCTGTCTGCCTCACACTATAGCCTGAGCCCATTTTGCAGGTGGAAAGGTTGAGGTTGAGTCAGAGTGTGATCATCACAGGGAACTGCAGCATGGCCTGCCCATCACAGTCAAACCTCGCTGGAAAGGGACTGATGCAGTTTCAGCTTGCAGAAGGCAGTGCACTCCTGGCCCAGACCTGTGGACTTTTGTTTCCCACCGTAGCCCCTCCACATGCCTCAGGGTGAAGTACTTGAGTTCGGTGATGAGAACATTTGGTTCTTGTCACTTTCGCCTGTACCACTGAGGACCTGTGAAGCCCGTGCACACACTGTTCCCTGACTCCAGGCTGACCTTTCCACCTGTGAAATGAACTGGTGGGATCTGCCTTGACCTTGAACTTGGCACTTGGAAAACCATGGTCAGTAAGACCAAGCAGGACGTTTCATGACAGGCAGGCCACTGAGATGGCTGAGTCTGTAAAGGCACTTGCTGCCAGGCCTGATAACCTGAGTTCAGTTCTGGATCCCATATGGTAGGACGGAAGAGCTGGCTCCCACAAGCTGCTCTCTGACCTCCATTCCAGTACTGTAGAAAGCACGCAGCACATGTCCATGTGCACACATGCATCAATGTAAACGTTCTTAGGAAAGGTGTGGCCAGATGTGGACGGCTGCTCACCGCATGGAGGGTGTGCGGAGGGTGCTCGTCCTGCTTCACGTGGGAGAGTTCCCTGCCGGCCTCCCTGTTGGGGGAGACGTTCTCAAGCTGCACAGCTGCTGCCGATCATCAGACTGCATCTGCACTTTTAATTTATGTTAATCCATCATCAGACCATTATGCTAATTCACTGATGGGACCAGGCCATGCTGTGGTTTTAATCACTGGAAGGGAGATTAATGATCTTGTCCCTGGGCACACTCATAAAAGTAGGAGGATGAGCTGCCATCTGCATTCCCATTGATATCTACTCAAAGGTTCCAGAAGGTTCCAGAGTGAGGCCGGCCTTGTTCCTTGTGCCTCTGAGGAGCTTTAACCCCTGTCTGTAAGATTGCACCTTGACATGATGATCTCTGATGAACAAGACAGGTGTGTTCACTTCCTGTGACGTGCCCGTGTGTAGATGCAGGCTGTATGGTCAGTGTAAAGGGGCCCCTCTACAGGAAGGGGTTCTGATGGTGATTTGAAAAATAAGCCCAATTCTGCACGTTTGTGCAGCTGGATGAGGAGCCACTGGAGGGTGGCTTTCCCCATGGTGAGGTTGTGAAAGTGTCAGAGGAGCCAGGCTTCCTGTGGCTGTGCAGTGCTTTAGCAAGCAGGCTCATGGCATGCTGTCACTGTGCATGCCGTCACTGTGCATGCCGCAGGTGTGAGGAGGAGCGCAGGTGCAGGGAGGCGCACTCTGCCTTCCCAGTTGCTGCAAGATCCAACTTCTCTTGATGCTTAGGATTTTTTTTTTAAATTTTGCTTTAGTGCTTTTTATTTGTTTTGTTTTTCATCCTTGGTCTAATGTATCTCAAGCTGGCCTCAAACTCCCTGTGTAGCTAAGATTGACCTTGAACCCTTGGTCTCCCCACCTCCACTTCAGAACTACTGGGACAGCAGGTGTGCACATCACACCTGGCTCAGCTAAGTTTTTACAAAAAGCCTTCACTTGGCTCTCCCAGCATTCCCTGGGCTTACATTAGGGGGAAAGAGCTTGGGAGCCACAGTCCCTCCATGAATCTGTAGGTGTTAGGATCTGGGAAGCATCAGTACTTGTCTTCCTCACTAGGCCTTCCCAGCATGCTCTGCTTTCCAGCAGTAGAAGCAGAGACTTCAGTGAGAGCTGGCAAAACCCTTACTGCTTTTTCTCACTGAAACACTAGTCATATGTTTTGTCATATGCTTTGAAAAAAAAATTCTCACTGGGCAGTGGTGGCACACGTCTTTAATTCCAGCACTTGGGAGGCAGAGGCAGGCAGATCTCTGAGTTCAAGGTCAGCCTGGTCTACAGAGTTAGTACCAGGACAGCCAGAGCTGCTACTTAGAGAAACTCTGTTTCAAAACAAAGAAACCAAACCTCCCCTGCCCCCCACCTATGTATGGCCCCATACATAGGTCCCATACATGCTCAGTGGCAGCATTTGCTCACCCAGTAGGTGCAAGGTCCTCAGTTTGATCCTGAGGAACATTGCAAAAATAGATCTTCCCACCTGAATTCCAAACTGTACTGTCTTCTATCCCAGTCTTTAAAGGGGCCAGTGTGGAAACACTGGTAGCTCTGTCCCCGGCTTAGTTTCTGTCAGGGTATATACCTGACAAGGTATAATTCTGAGCTATTGGGAGTGTAGGCTCCTTAGGTAGGGCTGGACTTGAATCTCAAAGGGCCCTACAATTTCTCCTTGTATAAAACAAGAGTGATTCAGGACCTGGGTGTGAAGCCTTCCCAACCCCGCTACACAGGGTGAGCTGTTCACACAGAAGGCTGAATATGACTGTGGACGCTCACTACTGGCCTTGTCGTGAATAAACTGTGTGGTCTCAGGCCAGACCCTGACCCTCTCTGGGTCTTGATGGCCTTACCTGTATCTCAGTGGTCCTAACTTCCTAGGGCAGTCATGAAGGCTGCAGGAACCCCTGCACAGGGCATATGGCATCTGCGGGGTAGGGGCTGTGCTGTGACTCTCGGTGACACCCTCTCCCTCCTTTATGCAGGCTGTCTTCTCCTCTGTATTCTACTTCGCATCCGTTCCTCTCTACCAAGGGTTCCTGATCATCGGGTAAGTCACCACGGAGAAGCTGCTCACTTTTATGACATCCCGAGAAACATCCCACAGGGAGGAGAGACATCAGAAGTGTTGGTGGCACCTTGGCTTCTTGGCTGTAAGGCAGGTTTTGAGCCTCCTTGAATTGGCAAGGCTTTGAAGCACCCTCACAAGATGGGGGAGGCAGTCACCCCCTGTACCCCAGGCTGCGGTCATTGGGACCTGAAGATGAACAAACTCAACAGACTCAGAGAGTCTGAGGTGACCCTACTGGGGTGTTGAGATAGGGGAAGCATTTGCAGTCTGTCCTTTTGGTTGGAGCTGAGCTCAGGAGGATGCTGGGGTCCAGGGCCTTGCACAGAGTACAAAGTGTTGATGGTACATCGGCTCCCATTGGCACCACCTCTGTTCCTGACCTTCCAGAGAGTCCCCAAGCTTCTTCCTACTCAGGCACATGGCAGGTGGCTCCAGGTACGAGAGCCCAATTCTGCTTAAAAAGAACAGGGAGGCAGATGGGCCGGACCAGGGACCACAGCAGAGCCCTCTTTCTTGCTGTGTCTGCAGGTTGGGTCAGCCTGAGAGTAAACACTGGTTGCCACCCATTTCCAGTTGGAAAACAATGTCCCCTCATCCAGACATGTGAAAGGACATATCAGAACATAGTATGGAGTTCTGTGTGTGGCCTTCTACAATCTGCCCCTTGTCACCTGCAGCTCCGGCCATCCTGGCTACTCTCTGTCTTCATGACAGCTGCACCCTCGCTTCAGGGTCTTTGCACCAGGTGTTGCTTGGACCTGGTGTGAGCTTCCAGATTGGTCCAGCAATTCTTCAGGTGTCCACAGAAATGCCCCCTTCCTGCTGACTTCCTGAGTCTGTGTCCCATGCCATACACACATGTACACACACACACACACACACTTTTTCCCTTTTCCCCATTCTGCCTTCTTCCTTGGCCCTGGTCTTTAACACTCCTTTATGTGGAGACTAACACAAGAGCCCTCGAGGGTAGATGCTCACTTCTGTTTTATATCTGGAGTCTTAGTGCTAAGAGCTGGGCCTGGTGCATGATGGGTGCAGTAAGCAGGTGAGCAGGAGGGAGGTCGGACTGCAGAGTCTGGGATGACGAGCAGTTCCTGACGGCAGCCATCCCCCTCAGGTATTCTACCATCTACACCATGTTTCCCGTGTTCTCCCTGGTTTTGGACAAAGACGTGAAGTCGGAAGTCGCCATGTTGTATCCTGAGCTCTACAAGGACCTCCTCAAGGTTCTCCAGCCCTCCCCGACTTCCACTCCGTTACCCCTACCTCTTCCTACCACCTCTCCCTTCTTTTCTCTGTTCATTTCTCACTTGCTCCTCCTGTCTGATGGGACACAAGGAATGGAGGCTTTCTTCCTTTGGGGGAAGGGCAGGGGGATTTCTGCCTTCCTTTGGAGACGGAAGGTGGGAAGGCCAGTGCAGACTGCAAACAGAAGTGGTTTCTGAAAAGTCACAGGTCTGCTCTGCACCTGTGGGCTGTGCACCTGGAGGAGCCCTGACACCACGCTGCCAGAGGCGGGAGCTTTCCTCTGCATGTGTGGGATTTCCCTTTTGCTGTTTTTGTTTTGTTTTGTGTAAGCTCAGGGTCGTGTGCTTGTTAGGAAAGCACTCTACCACTGAACTACATTCCCTGCTAGCCTGGAACTCACAGATACCCACCTGCCTCTGCCTCCTGAACCCTGAGGTTAAAGGCATGTGCCACCCTGATTTTCTTTGTCTTTTTATTTCCCAATGGTCTCACTAAGTTGCCGAGGGTAGTCTTGAACTCACTCTGAATCCCAGGCCAGCCTTGAACCCACCTTCTTCCTGTCTTAGTGTCCTCAGAGTAGCTGAGAAGACAGGCATATATCCACTCTGGGCTGTCTTTGGAAGATGGCATTTTTATTCCTCAGTCAGGTGTTGGGGGGCCTCTTGTGGATTTTCGTGATAAAAACTGGCAGTGGTCAGTGGAAAGAGTCCCAACAACGCTGATAGCAGTGAGTCTCCAGCCTCCGCAGTGACCTGGTCTTTCTGTTTCTTATCTAGGGGCGGCCACTGTCCTACAAGACGTTCTTAATTTGGGTGTTAATCAGTATCTATCAAGGTGAGGTTGGGGTGAGGGAAATGCCTGCTCTTCCTATGCATTAACATTGACCTTTGTGGGAGGGGGCAGGGAAAGGGTTACCTAGAGAGAAGCTAGGACCTAAGATTGTGCTGGGAATGTAATGGGTGCCTGAGGTGCGATGGCACAGCAGGGTTCCACAGTGCGCACAGCAAGGTTCTAGGGTACTGTTTGGTTGCTTCTCCCGTTGGCAAAGTCAGAGGGAATTCTAGGGGTTCAGGTCCATTTTTCCTAGTCCAAAATGTTCAAAAACACAAAAGGTTTCAAGTCCTGACCTGGTGGGACACAGGGCACAGAAACACTAATGACATAGTATAAATGGCCTTCGGCTAAGTGTTGTGTAAGATAAATGGACATCCTGTATAGACTTGGGGCCTAAGGTACCTCATATACGTACGCAGAGACTAAGGACACCCCAGGGGTTGCCCAGGTGACGAATGGGCAGCAGGTGTGTCTCAGGTGTTTCTGGAGTTTGTAGGGCACACCATTGTGTACGGGTCACCTCAGGTGTTACTGGGAGCACCGTCATGTATGTATGATGCGTTGTCTCAGGTGTTCCTGGTGTTTACTGGGAGCATCGTCATGTATGTATGGGGCATTGTCTCAGGTGTTTCTGGTGTTTGCAGGGAGCACCGTCATGTATGTACGATGCGTTGTCTCAGGTGTTCCTGGTGTTTGCAGGGAGCACCATCATGTATGGGGCATTGTCTCAGGTGTTTCTGGTGTTTGCAGGGAGCACCATCATGTACGGGGCATTGTCTCAGGTGTTTCTGGTGTTTGCAGGGAGCACC
>LOJH01027628.1:0-10812 GCA_001685095.1 Ellobius talpinus
GTGGGGAACTGGGCAGGACATAAACCCCAACAAGCAGGCCCCATCATGTTACAAGGGTGTAGGGTGAGACCATCTTAGCCAACTGGAGTCAGTGTGTGTTTGAGCAGATCCTGAAAATGAAGCCAAGTCAAAGGAAATTGGGACCCAGAGTTAAAGAGCGATTGCTGGTATGTTTATAGAATAGTTGGATCCAGCCACTCCTGACAGAATCCGGGGGGGGGGGCATGAGCTCCTAGGTGTAGCCATGTCTGAAATTAGTTTGTAACCCTTTTAGGGGTGTGATCTCATTTATATTCTCATCCTTTCTGTCTCTCACTTCTCTCCATTACCCCCACAGCCTCATACACTCCTAGGCAAGTCTAACATGATGTCTAGCCCCAGCCAATATTGTTCTCTTAACCCATCCTGAGTTTCTGCCATGGCTGCCTTAAAGTATCTAACTAAACAGGGCATCACATCTCCACCCAAACTTGTTCCTTCTGTGTCCTCTGTGTTGAAGGCCCCACCATTTGCACAGACCACATGCCTGAAAATGGTCCTTTCTTTCCATTCTCTCTTGAGAGCTATTAGTCTTGACTCTTATCTCCAGATTCTTTTCCCGATTGTCTCCCCTCCATCCTCTGTACCCCTGCCCTACTTCAGCATGGCCAACTTAGGCATGTACCACCTGCCTCATTCACCACACATAGCCGGGTTCGAGTGCTAGCTTCACCCACCAGGAGGGCATTGTGGGTAGTAGAGTGACTGAAGAGCTTGCATCGTAGAGGAAGCCAGCTCCTGATTTGCACTTCAGAAGGAGGTCCACAGAGCTGGGCATGGTGGTCAGGCTTGGAGGCCCAAGCAGGAGGAATCTGAGTTCAAGGCCTTAGTTGAGTTGTTTACATAGCTGTTGTGGTCCAGGGCCAGCCCAGACCTAAATTATTTCTTCAACTAGTGTGGAGGCATGGGAATAAAGACACAACTCACATGGCTTTATCGGGAGGGAGATTTTAGGGATCCCTCTTACAAAGCTTATCCTACAGCAGTTTTATGGAAGAATGGTCTGCTTTTTATGACTACAGCTTCCCATTTTTGCCAGTTAAGATATTAAACTCTTAATTTAAAACAGTAGTTTATTTAATACAGAAGAGCAGGAAGGAATCTAGGAGATGTTTTAGCACATAGTAAGATTCAAGACAGCCTGAGGTGTAAAGTGAGACCTTGCCTCAACACACATACACACACACACAAACACACATGCACACATACACGTGTCCTATGGTGTCCACATGCTTTCCTGTGTTACTCTTGGCTTGGTCTGTCTCTCTCTGCCTCCCTCTGTCTGAGCAGGCCAGGGACTGGTCCCCTGGAATCCAGACTGGTGGAGGAGGATCCCACAGCTCTGAGCCTCTGGGGTCTTCTCCTGAACCAGGTGGGGTGGTTCTCTTGTGGGTGGGGTGGGAACAAAAGCAGAGGGTCCCTGACTCTGGTCTCTTGCCCTCACAGTGTGTCAGATACTGCCCAAGGGGGTCGTGTCTGTCCTGGGACCCTCCTCCAGCCCAGCTTCTGCCTCCACCGTGAGCCATATCTGTGGGGAGAAGGAGGTGAGGTGGGGAATGGGAGACTGGGGGCTGGGGTGTGGGGCTATGATCCCTGGCAAGCAATACCTCCCTTTCTGTCCAGATTCCCCACATCAAGGTGGGTCCTGAGGAGACGCCCCGCCTTCAGTACCTTCGCTTCGCATCTGTCAGCCTGTACCCCAGTAATGAGGACGTCAGCCTGGCGGTCTCCCGAATCCTCAAGTCTTTTAACTACCCCTCGGCTAGCCTCATCTGCGCAAAGGCTGAGTGTGAGGGAGAACTGGCTGTTCTGTTTACATTCTCTCTAGACACCCCTTTCTAAGAGCCCTAATGTCCTACACAGTTCCCTGGTTCCACCAGGCACCTTCTTAGTTCCCATTGTCTCTTTCCTTTTAGGAACTGGGGCATCTGGTTCCATAGAACCCCTCTTGTCCCAGAGTGACCCATGTGATTCACTGATGGTGAACCCTTTTTGCCCAGCTCTCACCAGGCTTGCAGGGTGGCAGGGGGCAGTGCTGGTACATAACTTTAAAAAATGTGTTATTAATTTTTAGTTAGTTTACAAAATAATAGGTCTCATTTGACATTTTCATATGTATTCATCATCTCATTTTGCTTGTAATTGCCCCTTGCATGCAACTCTCAGTCTAGAAGGACCTCAGGCCACTGAGCGTTTGGGACACAGAGGGGCACATGGGCTGCCGGGAGATGTGTGGGTCCTTTGGAAAGGGTTCTGACTGTGTGGGAGGCTGAGAGCCCATACCCTAAGAATGCTACCTCTAAAATGAACTTGAAACATTGGACCTTGTGGGACAGAGGTGGAAGGCTTCAGAGTACAACCCCCAAGAGTGTGAAACGGTGAGGTGAGGGCTCAGGGATGCCTTAGAGGTTTCCGAGCAACAGCACAGGACGAGGGGGCGTGATCAGATCTGTGTAGTGAGAAGTGACACACTGCACAGGGATGTACGAGTGTCAGAGAGAACACCAGGAGGCAGGAGACATGCGTTAGGTGAAATGATGGCAGTTGGGTGGACAGCTAGGCCTCCTTGAGGAGAAAAGTTGGATGGGGTAAGGGAGAGTGCTCAGGTCGTGAGTGACACCAAAAGTCGGTAGGGAAGAGGAGAGCAGCCTGTTCAAGAGCACATGTTGAGTGTGACGTTCTCGGAGATGTTCAAGTGTGGTGGTCTAGGGGCAGGTTGTGAGTGTGGAGGTTGGGGGAGGGCACTGAGTTTTGGAACTTCTAGGAGGAATTCTCTTTCAGTAGGAGGTTCCTACTGAGCACCTGCTGAAGTCAGACTCATGTTAGGAGGACAGCCATGAGACAGGTAGACACAAATGTTTGTCCCTGTCATATGAATGGGAGTGGGGCTAGGGGAAGTAGTGGGCATGGGCCTTTTAGAGAAGGCTATGTCTGAGAAAAGATCTGGGGCAGGTGAGGGTCAGCCGTGGAGGAACCTGGAGAAATGGGGTCCCAAGTAGAGGAACAGCTGGGCTAAGACTGCAGGACAGAAGGCTGACTCCATGAGACAAAGAGGAGGCCCATGTGGCTGGAGCAAATGGAAATATTAAATGACAGAGAGGAGATGAGACGCTTGGCACAGAGCAGAGCCACATCTGCTTCCATCCGTTTGGCTGTTGTGTGGGGAGCAGACTCAAGCAAGCGTGGCCAATGCAAGAGGCAAGAGATGGCAGTGGCTTGTGCCAGGGCAGTGACCATGATGTGGCATGATAGGATCTGATGTATTTTGAAATAGAGACTGGGTGAGTGAGGGCGGAAAAAAAAAGAACCCAGCCTGCCGTCAAGGTTCTGGCCTGAGCAACTGGCACATAGTGATCTCCTGTCACCCGAAGGATGGAGATGGGCAGAGAGGACTATTAACTATGTCAGACATTATTCCAGTGTGTGCTCAGGAAGGGGTGGGAGAGGGTAGGTCAGACAACTGGAAATCTGGGGAGATGTCTCAGAGGATTTTACTTAGGGAATCTCTCAAAGCATTAAGTCCCAAACCGAGAGCCCTAAGGGTCCCAGCTGTTCTGGAGACAGCCAGTCCATATTCTTAGCACATTTTTCAGTCCTCTTCAGCCCAGCTGCCCCATGCTGGGAGAGGGGAAGGAACATATGTGTGCTCCCTGCCTGGGCAGGCAGAGGAAGGGCTCTAACTTGGGGCCCGGCCCTCCTTCAGGCTTGCTACGATTGGAAGAATTGGTACGAGGCTTTCTCATCTCTAAGGAGACACTGTCAGTGAGGATGCTGGACGACAGCCGGGACCCCACGCCGCTACTCAAGGAGATCCGAGATGACAAAGTCTCTACCATCATCATTGATGCCAACGCGTCCATCTCCCACCTCGTCCTCCGTAAGGTGGGCCCCCTCTTGTTTCCACAGAGCTGTGGGGCAGATACTTCAGTGGTGGGTTGTAGATGTCATAGGGTCTGTCTGTTTTGTAGCTCCCTGGTCACATGACCTGGGATAGTCCCTTTCTTTTTCTGTGAAGTGCAGACAGCAGTAGGTCCTACCTCTGGCTTGTGAGGGTAGTGAGCTTGCAGCAAGGAATGTCCTTAGAGCCACATTGGCCCAGACTAAATGTCTGAGTCATCCCTCTTTAGGACTCTTGTCACTGTGGTTTGTTTCTATTTAAAAAGATTTATAATTTTTAATTAGGTATATGTGTGTGCGGGGGTGTGCGCACGTAAGTGCTGGTGCCAGAGGTGTGGGTTTCCCCTGGAACTGGAGTTCCAGGTGGTTGTGAGTCATGTGGGTGCTGGGAATGGAACTTAGGTTCTCTGCAGGAGCACTACACACTCCTGATGGCAGAGCTGTCTCTCCAGCCCGTTTGTGAGGTGAGCTCCCTGGGCGGGCAGTTCAGGTTGACCTTGGATGTAAGACCTTTAGGACTTTTCTTGGAGCTCTGTGTTGAGGGGTTCATGGAGATCCCTAACTGGGGCTCTCCCGCACTGTGCAAGTCTGATACTTTAACATCATATAGACATAGAAGTTGGGGTTCTGGAGGCAAGGGCCCAGAGTTCCAGGACTTCTCCCCATGGACCTAGCACATCCCATCCATCAGTGAGCCGCACTCATTAATCATTCATTCACTTCCCCTGTGCTTAATTTTTCTTGATAATCAAATTTGTATTATTTTTTCTCCATTTGTTTGTCATTTATTTTTCTCTTAATTAAAACCATATGTCACTGCTGATCGTAGCCTGCAGGAAGAAGTGTTGAGCAGACTCTTGAGGATATAGAGGGCTGAGGGAGAGGTTCTGGGCTGACAGGCCACCTGGGCAAAGATCTCTCCCATGGAACTGTGTGCTTTGAGGTCTCTTCTCTCTTCCATCTTGCCCTTCCGTGATACCCACGGGTCCATGCCCTGCTCCCACTCCCCTAGTAATACATGCTAGAGCCCTGTACTGTTAGAATTCTTTTGTGGGGTCAGGCTGGGTATTATCCAACCTGTCCTCCTCAAGGATCGTGAGGAGGAAGGGGTTCAAAGAATAAACCCCAAGATTCTAACTGATTGCCTTCCATTGCAGAAATCCTTTTTCTTCCCTCCTTCCCACCCTTCCTCCTCCCCTCCCTTCTCCTCCTGTCCTCTCTCTCCTTTCCTTCCCTCCCTCCTCTTTTCTTTTGATGTTTCTGGGGCCTCATAACTGTTAGTCAAGGACTCTGCCACTGAAGTTCGATCCTCACTTTTTACTTTCGTTTAAGCCAAGATTTTTCAGAGTTGCCCAGCGTGGCCTTAAGCTCACTCTGTAGCCCAGACAGGCTTTGCACTTACAGTCTCAGCACCTTAAGCCATCTGAGTAGCTGGGATTACAGGCCCATGCCCCCAGGCCTGGCAGTCGGCTGCCTTTCTGATGGATGGCCAAACAGATTGAGCTCTAAACACTGGCAGCGCCAATGGTTTTGGGTGACTTAGGGGTAAGGTTAAGGACTCTGTCCCTGCCTGCCCCCTTTCCCAGGCTTCCGTCTGTCTCCAGCAGGAAGTTTTGTGTGCCTTCATAGGAAACAGTAGACATCTGAGGGCCCCATTCTCTGCTAGGAAAACTGTTTTCCCCGGCCAGCACGGGGGACGCAACAGGCCCTCACTTGTCTCCTGCTCGCTCTTTCTGTCTGGGTTGTCTCCTCACCAGGCCTGCCTCTAAATCTCTCTTCCCCTCTTGGGGTCCCCCTTCCCTGTTCTCTGCCTCTTGGCCTCTGCTGTGTTCTTCAGGCTTCGGAGCTAGGAATGACCTCAGCGTTTTACAAGTACATCCTCACCACCATGGTGCGTACAGACCTATGCCCCTCCCAATCCCTGCCTACCACACCTCCCTGCTCCAATCCTGCCTCAGGCCTCACCCCTCTTCTTGGTCCCAGGACTTCCCTATCCTGCATCTGGACGGTATTGTAGAGGACTCCTCCAACATCCTGGGCTTTTCCATGTTCAACACCTCCCATCCCTTCTACCCGGAGTTTGTGCGCAGTCTCAACATGTCCTGGAGAGAGAACTGTGAAGCCAGCACCTACCCCGGGCCTGCGGTGAGCACGTAGATACCCACTGGCACTAAAACACACTGCGCACTGACTCTGGGGACAGGACCCTCTGGGACCCAAGACCCCAGTGAGGCGCTGTGATGAGGGTGGCCCCCCCAAGCCTCCCTCCACCTCTCAGGGCAGGCACGCTTCAGGGCGTTTGTACTCCCCACCTGTGTCCCCATTTCCATGCATTCCCCCACAGATCCAGCAGCTCCCCCCAACAAAGCTTTTGCTCAGATGTCTCCTTGGCTGGAAGATCTCACTTGTACTTCCTATTTTATTTGTTTGTTTGTTTGGAGACAGGGTCTTACTACCTCTCAGCACCGCCTTCCCTTGCCTTTGTTCTAAGGCATGCCATCCCCATGACCCCCAGAGCTATGCTCAGGGTGGAGACAGCTCTTCCTCCATGCTGCAATGGAGGATTCTGAACCTCAGGAAGGGGTTGAGATGGCCAGTCAACACTTAAACTCTCCTGTCTCCTCGCTCATTCCGTGTTCATCCTTCCCATACTGTGTGTGACCCAGGTACACGCGTGGCTATCTTGCCTACTTATCTTAACCATGCAGACCTGGCTGTCTCAGGCCATCGAGGCTAACTCCTCTCAAACAAGCCAAGCATGGTGGCATACGCCTATAATCCTTGCATTTGGGAGCTAGAGACAGAGGGATCAGGAGTTCAAGACCAACCTCAGCTAGCTATCAAGTTCCAGGCCAGCCTGGGCTACATGAGGTCCTGTCTTATAAAACCAAAAATACAATAACAGCAAAACAACAGACTCTCAGAAATGACCTTCTCCAAACAGACATGGCCGTGTACAGCACGAGACAGTACACTTTCCCCACTGTCACCCACATCCCCAGAAAGACACTGTAGTCCATCCCGCATCCCTTACCCCACCTACCAGTTTCCCACACCCTCAAGGACGGGCGTCTGAGAGTTGGGGTGACTTCACGGGGGCCTTTGGGGTCTGACACTTTCTTGCCCGGCCTTGCCTTCTCCTTCACTCAGCTGTCTGCCGCCCTGATGTTTGATGCTGTGCATGTGGTGGTAAGCGCCGTCCGAGAGCTGAACCGAAGCCAGGAGATTGGCGTCAAGCCACTGGCCTGTACTTCGGCCAACATTTGGCCCCATGGGACCAGCCTCATGAACTACCTACGCATGGTGAGCCAGAAGCAATGGGGCATGGAGGAGGTGGGGAGCAGCAGCCACCTCAGGCAGGGGCAATGACTGTGTCTATCCCTGCCTACCCTCTGCCTTTTCCCATCCTGACTCTCCACTACCTGGGCCTCCTCCTCATTCCTGTGTCCTGTCTGTCCATGCCACCGTCCATGTCGGGGTTATGTGCTCTTTGGGTCTTGCTCTTCTGCTTTTGTTCTCTTGCATATGTATCATCCTCTTGTCCTCTTTCTGACCCTGCCCCTTCTGTTCCTTTTACCTGTCTCTGCGCCTTTCCCTGTGGCTGCCTCATCCCTGCCTGGCCTTCCCTGCCTGGCTTTTCCGCCTATTTCTGGGCCCTGCCTCCTCTCCCTCTGCCCCGCCTCCTGCCCTGCTAGGTAGAGTATGATGGGCTGACTGGGCGCGTTGAGTTCAACAGCAAAGGGCAGAGGACCAACTACACACTGCGCATCCTGGAGAAGTCCCGCCAGGGCCACCGTGAGGTGAGCAGCCCCAGGGTGACACTAGAGCCCTGCTGGGATGTGGCCCATAAAGCTTCCAAGAATATGAACAGTGTTTGTACTGATGATGTCCCCTCTGTCCCCAGATAGGAGTGTGGTACTCTAACAGGACCCTGGCCATGAACGCCACTACCCTGGACATCAACCTGTCACAGACTCTAGCCAACAAGACACTGGTGGTCACGACTATCCTGGTGAGTGACCCAAATGGGGCCAGGGAGAGTAGGTGGAGAGGCCCTAGTGCTGGATCTTCCCTGAACATCTTCGA
The DNA here is from genome assembly GCA_001685095.1 of Ellobius talpinus. Taxonomy (NCBI): domain Eukaryota; kingdom Metazoa; phylum Chordata; class Mammalia; order Rodentia; family Cricetidae; genus Ellobius; species Ellobius talpinus. The sequence continues at coordinate 8,023 of LOJH01027628.1, forward strand.
CGCCTGTCATAACCCCTCAGGATGGAGAGGAGTCCCTCGGGCAGCACAGGGCAGTGTAGTGTAACTGGGGGTGTGTCCTGTGCCGTCCAGACTGTGACCAAGGTGTCACCCCTCCAGCCACAGCCCAGTAGAAGAGGACACAGCGGACATAGGCCATGCAGTGGGAACCAGGTTCTCTGATAGGTTCTCTTTAATGGCCGTTGTATCACACTTGCCAGTCTAATGTGTTGACAGACACCAGCTTGTTTAGTGTCCACCTTGAAAATGTGGACGCCTAGGGTCAGAGAGGTGAATTAACAGCAAGTGTGTGGCAGAGCCAGGACTGGAAGCCTTGTATCTAAGGCTGGAGTCTGAGTCTGTCCTTTGAAACTCTAGTCCTCAACTCTGAGCACCAAGCAAGGAGCCCATCCGGTGTCATGGGGAATCCCAATCCCTATTTCGACTAAGTCAAGACGTGGGCCTGGTGTGTCAACAGTTGCCCTTGAGTAACTGGGATCTGTCTCAATTGGTAGAGTGTTTACCTAGCATGCACAAAGCTTGGGTCTGGTACTTTGCACCACAGGCCCTATACTCAGGAAGTGGAGACAGGAGGATCAGGAATTCAAGGCCAGCCTGGGGTACATAAAGTCCTGTCTCCAAAAACAACAAAACAAAGTAATCTATTGGGGGCCACTGTGCACTAGACCTTTTCTGGGCATCCTTCTTGATCTCGCAGTTGCTCCATGATGAAGCTGGAAAACAAAAGTAAGGAAAGTCCCCTGCAAGTCCCTGTCTGGGCAGAGCATCAGGCTGAGCCCAGCCCTCTCTATTGTGTTCTCCTGCCTCCTGCCAGCACTATGTCATGGAGGGGGTTACACACGGGGCCTGGTGGGCAGGAGCAGCTGGGCCTGGGGGCTGGACAAGCCAGGTGGCTTCACTCTTTGCAGCAGCCAAGTCCATGGCCTCCAGCTTGCTTTGTCCCCACACCTAGCAAGACTGAGCCAGGCAGCTAATCGCTGTGACATGAAGTTCAGAGACAGTTTCCAGAGAGTGTTAGGAGCCCTTATTAGCAGCCCGCTCCCCAGGGAGCTTCTGACCTAAAGTGCACCTCAAATACCCATGGAGAACAGCCAGTGAGCCAGTTGTAGAGGGACAGATGGCTTGCAGACGGAAGCCACACACCTCCTAATGGCCCCTCTGAGGGGCCTTGAGGCCTGGTTGATGGGGGCCTGTTGGCACCTGTGGGTACATTCTGCTCCATCCCTGATACATCCTGGAATTGAAAGCAGTGAGGCCTTGGTGGGGAGCAGAGTTAGAGGTCAGGGAGAGGATTTCAGGAGAGTCTCCAAGGCCTAAGAACCAATATTATTCTTGATTCATGGATTCTATTCTTTTTCTTAGTTCCTTAAATATTTGCTGAATCTGCTGTGTTCCTGTCCAGGCCCAAATTCTAGAGACACAGAAACGAGTAAACAGGTGCTCTTAAGGAGCACTGAGGGGGGAGGTGGCACCAACACCAGGGCACTCATTCCATACCAGGTCATGAGGGGCTCCCCGAGATAAAGACAGACATAGAGGCTGGAGGAAGGGCTCACAGGTGAAACATAGGAATGCGGAGACCATAGGGCAGCAGGGCTGTTTGGGTTTTTGTCAGTTTAGACAAACATCCTCATTGTGTGGAGCTGGACACTCCCATTGGGTCATCAACACTTTCTCATTTATTATTTTACTTTACTTTATTGTTGAGACAGTGTCTCCCTATGTAGCCCTGGCTGCCCTGGAACTCTATGGAAACCAGGCTGACCTCGAATTTACAGAGATCCACCTGCTTCTGCCTCCCAAGTGCTGGGATTAAAGGCGAGCACTGCCACGCCCTGCCGAATGCCTGGAGCAGGATCCGTGGGGAATGTGGCTGTCAGCAGTCCTATGGCTGAGCACACTGCTGAGCCCTCAATTTTCAGAGCCCTGAGCTCAGCACCTTCACAGAAACCACTTTTAGTTGAGAATGGAGGGTTGGGGGACATGTTGAAGATGGCCTAGCCAGAGGTGTCAGAGCTGATCTGAGGTGACAGAATCTGTGTGCTTGTCCCTAATACCACATCTTGTCACTTTCCACATCTTCCTGTCCTCAGAGTTGTGTTGTGGGCTTGACACTGCCATCTACACTCTGTGTGACCTAAGCAGCACTCTCTTTTATGCTTCTGGTTCTTTTACAGAGGGAAAACGGGCTAGAGAGATGGCTCAGGGGTTAAGAGCACTGACTGCTCTACTGAGGATCCCAGTTAGTTCCCAGCATCCACGTGGTCCTTAACAACTGTCTGTAACTCCAGTTCCCGGGCCTCTGATAACCTCTTCTGGCCTCCAAAGGCACTGCTATGTGTAGTACAGAGGCATGCATGCAGGCAAAACACCCAAACACATAAAATAGTAACATTAACTTTGAAGATCTCTGTGGGTTCCAGGACAGCTGGGACTACATAGAGAGAACCTGTCTCAATAAAAACAAAACAACAAAAAGTAAGAGCATAAAGTGCTCCTAACAGTGATCAGGGATTGGGTTAGGTCGGGATCCCATAAACCACACTCCTGGAATCCATGCAATGTGGATTTGGGTCCTGGCTCAATAAAAAGCAAACAGCTTTTCAGGAATGGTCTAGAACCTTCCCTATTTTATTTTATTTTAGGTTTTTTTTTTTTTTACTTTCAAGAGGTCATCTGTCCCTATCCTGTCTCCTGCTGGGGATCGAACTCAAGGGTCCCTCACTGGAGGATTCTAGGCAGGGGCTCTACCACTGAGCCACACCCCAGCCC
>LOJH01027629.1:0-11176 GCA_001685095.1 Ellobius talpinus
AATAAATAAATAAATAAATAAGAGAAATAAAAAAATGATGTCATTTTATCATCGCCAATCGCCAATCCCCTGTGGTGTTCTCGGCCCTGTGTGAAATGCTGTAATGGCAGAGACTGCCCTTGTGTGCCCATGCCTCACTCAGCAAGCACTTCCTCAAATGGAAGCCTGTGTACATAGAGAGCTGTGTCGGTTAATAAGTGCCCGGCTTTCTCTGCGCTCGGAGGTGGTGCTCCATGGGAGGGATGGACACGCACACCGTATTAGCCTGCAAGAGCAGCTATAACAAAGCATCACAAAGCAAGTCGCTCCAGCAACAGAAATGCATTAGATCACACTTCTAGGGGCTACAAGTCCAGGCTCAAGAGGTGGGCCGTGTTGGTCTCTTCTGAGATTTCTGCTCTACACCTCTTGCCTACTTTGGGAAGGGGGTAGCTGCTGGCAGTTTTCACGATGCTTTGTCTTGTAGTTGCATTGTCCCAATTTCTGTCTCCATCTTTACCTAATTCTGCCCAGATTTGCACATCTCCCCGTGCAAATGTCCTCTTAAGGATGCACTCTACTCCAGGTTGACTTGACTGTACCTGCACTGACCTGATTTCTAAATGTGGTCACACTGTGAGGTATAGGAAGTTAGGGTTTCAGCACACAAGTTTGAGAAGGGGGCACACTTCAACTCCAAAGCCACATAAGCAATGAAATACAACGTGGGCACTATGAAAGTAGAGAACCATACAAGGAGCTGGGGAATGGGTGGCATGTGAAAGCTAATGGCACTGAGTTAAATGGGCACAGGGAATGCATTGGGGGGAAGGGACACATGGCCAAAATGTCAGTGGATAAAATGGATGTTCTTCAAGTTGGGGAAAGAGAAAAGAACATTTGATTGAAGAGGAGCCTGAAGCACTCGCAGGATTGCAGAAAACATTATGGTGTAAAGACCCAGGACAGGAGTTATTCAGAAATGAGGCTGGGAAGGAAGTTAGAAGTCAGAACATGGAGGGCCGCGTCACAGTGAATGGCCTGATCTCCACGCATGAAAAGCTAAGACGGGTAACACCCTGGTTGTATCTGCATGCTAGAATCCCATTCTGGTGAGTGTGGCTGAGCCCTGAAACGGAACCATACTGAGAGCCAAGAAGCAAGACTTGTTTGTCTGCAAGTCTACGACTTTATGAAGCTCGAGATGCTTCCAAGAGCAGCAGAGAGGGAAAGGGGGAGATGGGTTTCCAGTGGGAAGCCGAAGAGAATGGCAGGTCTTGGAAAACCGTGTACAGTAGCTTCAGCCCGAGCTGAGAATGCATAGCTGAGGCTGGTCAGGAAACCTGGGAGTCCAGACATAAAGAAGCCAAGGAGGAGAACTCATGCCTGCAAAAGAAAGAGATTTGGGGCATATCTTGAAAATAGCAGCTGGACGACAGGTCCTACACACCGAGTGCCCACTCTTCTGACTTAGCTTTGCATTTCCTGTCTGCCCTCTATACACAGTGTTGCCCTTGACCGTTGTTTTAGATAATTTTGAAGCAGGTTAGAAATAGCACTTCCTGTCCTGGGGCCAGATGAAAATGTCTGTTGAGGACACATGGCCCCATTGGCTGGGAGAATCAAAGTCGCAAGGCTTATAGCATCTTTGCCAACCCAGAAACAGGCAGCTAGCTTATTATCATAGATACCACACCATCATCCATTACCTGGCTTTTTAATCTACTGGCCGTGGTGCCTAATTAGACATAATGAAAGTTGTGAATTTTCTCGGAAACTGACCACCTGTTAAAATTTAACTCTAGATAAAAACGTCAAAGTCCCACAGGCCTCTCCGAAGCTTATGACCACATCCAGTTCATGTGAATTGGCTGGGGACAGTGGATCTTGAGGTTCCTGATTTGAACTTAGCTTTAAGGAATCTTGTCCTTTTCTGGTGCTTTGCATTTCCATATTTTTCTGGGGGTTTTTGTTTTGTTTTGTTTTGTTTTGTTCTTTACCAAGCCATAAATAGTCTCCAACCTAACCTAGTGCATTACAAGAAGCAAGAAATAATCATAACAGCTGGCTTGTCTTCTAGTTATCCAGCGCTGGTTAGGGAATAACCTGAGAATCTATATGCTTGAACTCAGGATGACCTCACGAGGCAAATTTTCATTTACAAGACTCTGAAGCAATAACTCAGTCAGTAAACTTCTTGCCATGCGAACACTAGGACCTGTGTTCAGTTTCCAGCACCCACATAAAATCCAAGCTAATCGTGGTGGCATGGGTTTATAATCCCAGCACTGGAGAGGCAGAGATTGGATGATCTCTCGGGTTGACTGGCCAGACAATCTAATCTAGTCTAATCCATGAACACCTGGTCCCAGTGGAAGACCCTGCCTTAAAAACAGCTGTGTGGATGGCTCCTGATGAATGACACTTAAGGTTGACCTCTGACCTCCACACGGGTGCACACAGATACACACGCATTTACACACACATTTATGCACACATTCATCTAAAGATAAGAGGGCAGCAGATATCACAAGAAATATTTGACAAAGGGCCGGGAAAACATCATTGTGAACCCACAAGCCACATAGAGTGTCTCAGGCTGGAGACTCCAGCAAGAGACTGGAGATCCTTAACCCGTAAAATTAGCATACAATTAGCATACATAGACACTTTGCTGCCCAGACAGGCAACAGCTGGCAGAAAAAAAAAATGCCTTTTCCTGAACATTCTCCAGGGTGGGGCAAACTCCCCAGGCCGACTCGCATTTTGCTATACTTCCAAATTATAGAACAGAGAGAGCCAGGATTTCAGGGTCACCCCCATGCCCCGCCATCCCCACTGGGCTCCTCAGAAGGAAGGAACACTGGTGGGGAGGTGTAAATGACCTCACAGAATATCGGGAGAAAAACCTAAGAAACCGGTCTTTCCAATGATTCATCTGGGTGGACTGCTTTCACACCAAGCTACATTCAAGAGTTCGGAGTGGGGTCATTTGGGGACCCTCCCTCCTTACCGTTTCCTCTTTTCAAAGTACTGGCAGATTTGGAGTCAAACTCCATCCAAACAGGAAATCACCCAGAATCACCCAGGTTCTGGGGGGGGAAGCGCCTTATTTTTTAAAGGACAAGTTCTTTTGTGCACAAAGTGGGTGTCTCCAGAGCAAGTGCCTACTATGTTCTGGGCACGTGGTTATGTTTATGCCCTGCAGGGAGCATGCTCAGAGATGAAGTCTAAACCCCATACACAGCTGGCAAAGCTTGCAGGAGAGAGGCTTTTAAGGGTTTGCATTGTCCTTCCCCCCCCCAAAAAAAACCTAAAAACGGAAATAAAAGGCTCCAGCCCACCTCACTTGAGTCTACCAGAATAAATATGAAGAGCCCTAACGAGGGAAAGTGGGAGGCCTGAAGCAAAGAGGAGGGAAGGGGGAGGAGAAGAGTGTTGATGACAAGGTGGAAGGGCAGAGCCGGCAGCAGAGGGATTGGGAGTTTGGCTGGCAAGCTACGCCAAAGGCAGGTGCCAGCTGAGAGTGGGCGGAGGTACCGGCGCCAGGCCAGTCCAGGCAGGGAGGGTGGCCAGGCGTTACCTCTGCCTCTAGGAGTTCAGGCGCAGAGACAAGCTCGCCCCGGGGCGCCCCTTCTCTGTCAACTCTCCATTCCCTCCCCTCCTGCCAGGGGAGTCCCTGTCGCCTGCAGGAGGAGCCGCTGCAGGAGGAGCGACAGCATCCTTGGGAGAGACACCCGGGGCTACTACGTAGCCTCCAGCCTCCTCCTAGGGGAGAGAGCTCCCCTGCACTGCTTCTAGTGACCACCCCTACCCGGCCACCGGCCACCAGAGCCACCACCCGTGTCTCGGGGACCTCCACCTGCGCGGGTCCCAGGCGAGGGAAACACAGAGCAAAGAAGGCTCGAGAAGAGGGTATCCAACCCCAACACCCCCGGTCTTTACTGGGTGAGAAAAGGTGACGTTGTCAACATTGTGAGCTTCCTGCACGCGGTCCCCAAGTTCAGGGGCGACACCTTTCCAAAAGGAGCTAATCCCCGGCAGTGAACATTCCAGCTCCTTCGGGACTCCTGGAGCTTCTTCCGTCTGCACCCCAAGTGTTTCCCGGGTCTCCGCTTGGGCCATGCCCGGGCTGCGCAGGGACCGCCTGCTGGCCTTGCTGCTCCTGGGCGCGCTCTTCTCTGCCGACCTCTACTTCCACCTCTGGCCGCGAGTGCAGCGCCAGCTACGGCCCCGCGAGAATCCCGCGGGATGCCCGTGCTCCGGCCGCGCCCCCTCCGCGTCTCTGCACTCGGCCGCAGCCTCCCGGGACCCTGGCACCGCCGCGCACAACTTTTCCCAAGCCCGGCCCGGGGTTGAGCATCCCAGCCGCGGTCACCCTAGCCCGCGCTCCAAGCTGCAGGCCCTCTTCGCCCACTCGCTCTACCAAGTCCCGGAGGAGCCACCTCTCCTGGGGCCCGAAGACTGGCTCCTGGCCAGCCAGGAGGCGCTACGGTATTACCGGAGGAAGGTGGCCCGCTGGAACAGGTGAGGACCCTGCCGGGGAACCCCAGGGCCGGGTTCCCTTNTCTGAGTCCCTAGCACTGGCTACCCACGCCCACTCCCTTCCTGGGCTGCGGGGACTTCACCCTGCCCTCATAGCCTGGCACTGGGCTTCTTTCCCCATCTGGACCCCCACCAGCTATTGCAGACTTCAGACGTCAGCCCTGGAGTAAGATCTCAGTGTGCGAAATAATTTCTTTGCAACAGCGAAGACATGCTCCCAGCCACTCCCCTTGAGTTCTCGGGTTCTCTAGCCAGTCTCTTTCCTGATTCCAGGGCCTTCTCAAGTGCGTTTCTCTCCGTCCTGATGTGGACAGCTGCCCTCAGGCCTTTGCTTTCCAGAATGAGGTTTCCAAACAGAGCAGAGTTGGCTCGAATTCAGCACTCAACTCTGCTCTTTGGTCAAACCTGAGCGCTTTGCACAAAGCTATGCCAAATCCCCAAAGACCTTGTCATCGTCCCCCACCCCCACCCCGTCCTCTTTCTCTCTCTGCCCAGGGTTGGAGACCAAGGAGGCCAGCTGGAGGGAGAGTTAAACTCTCAGCTCTCTGCCATAGGCAATCCCTGTTGCTCATTAAACTTGGCTTGTCAGTTTTGGGCGAGTGTTCGGAATTGAAGGCAGTTTGTTATCTTTTATTATCGTGCTGATTTGGGCTGAGACTTCTGGAGAGGGAGAGAGGGAGAGGGAGAGAGAGGGAGAGGGAGAGAGAGAGAGCTACAAATTTTGTAAACTGAAAGCAAAATTTAGAGTGAAATATTAAAATATTTAGGGTAAATTTAAGAGTGTTTCTGCAGGAGTGGGTTGGAGATGGCGTGTTAGGGACTTGGGGACTGCCAGGGGAGGTCCCACGGCTAATGGCAGGAAGCTTTCTTATGAATTAAGGGCTCTTTTTCAAAGTACAGGATTTGTCTGTCACTTGAATCCAGAGTCCCCTTTCCATGCCACACCCATCTGTTAATACAAGAGCTTTCAGAATGAGATGTCAGGGATGGTTTTATAGTCCCTCGGGAAGATGAGAACACCATAAATCTCCGTTGAAACTCGCTGCTAGCCCAATTTAACTGTTTTCTCATTATTCTGCGGGGCTAAAACTGGAGCGGGGGCGGGGGAGAACTTCAGCAAATGAGGAGAAGTTGAAACTTACTGGCTGAAATCACTACAGTGAATTCCGTTCGCAGCCTCTATGGCTGATGATTTTATATTAGAACGTGGTGCTCAATTCTACTGCTAATTGCATGCAATAAAAGGCAATTTAAGATTGCTTCGCGAGAGCTGTCACTTTCAATATTACCTTAATTTCATCAATAATGTGGGAGCATCATGAATCAGTGAACTAGGAAATCTTGCCCTTGGAAAAATTATCCACACACCAAAAGAAGATTTAAGAATCACAGGCTATGGGCAAAGTTGCTTGCTATTGTAAATGTAGATGCATGGCTGCCTAGTCTCATTTCTGTCACCTTAGATTCCCCTATGTTATTTAGGCCTTGAAGGAAATTCCGTGGAAATATTTTTGGGGGGAAAAACAAAAGCAAAAGTCAGCCTCATCAAGTTGAGCAATTGATTTTCAAGCTTGCTTTTGAACAATGATACAGTGTGATACACAATTTACTGCCCAGAAATGTTGGTCATTTAATAAGAGATCAGTGGGGACTGGTGGCCTTGCTGTCTTCAGAGTGTCACTGAAAGTAACAGTTGCCCCAGCATGGTCCTTGGATGATGATGTGAAAAGTTCAGCTGCTCCTAATTGTGTTGAACGTTGACCTTAGAGACGGAAACCGTATTCCCTCCACCTGAAGGAGTTCTGTAAACAACAACAGGAGGATATTAAAAAACAAATTTGCTAGAGTCGCACCAGCATCAAAACTGGAACCCACTTGAGGGGAATGATTCAGTTGGTATAGAGGGCTTGCCTGGCATTCATGAAGCCCTGAGTTCAACTCTCAGAATATATATGTATTGGTGCAACTTTGTAATCCTGACCCTCAGGAGGTAGAAGGAGGAGCAGAAATTCAAGGTCATCCTCAGCTATTTATTGAGATTGAGACAGGCCTGGGCTACATGAGACCCTGTCTCCACAGGCATGGAACCTAAAAGACTCATTGGATTTGAATCATATCAAAAGTTCTACTGTAATCACACCAACCCTTACTGAGGCTTAGATCCTGATAACTATAAGGATATGTGGATGTGTTCGTGGACCCCCGAGGACCTTGGTACAGGACCCAAAGAGCATCCGGATTCCCCAAGCTGCCATTTAGAATGGGCAACGTAGGGAGAAATAATGAATGACCTGGCCAATTGTTGTGTCTTGCACAGACAAGTCCTTGTTTGTAGCCACGACTCTGCTAGCATTTAAAAGCTAGTGATCAGTGGTACCTCCCTGCCAATAATTACCTAACATTAATTGCTATCCAAAACCAAACCTATAAGCAAACTATCTACCACAGTAGGAGAGGTGGAGGCAATAAAATAGCCAAGCCAGCATTTCTTCCTGTCTTGCCTAGAGGAGAGCATTATAATCTGAGTGAGTTCTATCGTTTTACTACCACACTAAGAAATGATGGTCTTCGGTCAGAAAAAAAATGCCTTTTGTCAAGTAACTGGAGCTAGTTTTCAGTAGGGGGTACACATGTCTTCTTCCACTCCCCACCCCTGGACACTCCTCTTGGATTTCACACAGTACCAGATGGAGTTTGTGCACTGTCTTGAATGTTTCGATTCTCACCCAACGGCAATTTATTGGAGGTGGTCAGTATTTTAGTTAGGTCAAAGTGTGGAAGCGACGCTGTGTGTTGGGTGGGCTGGCTGTGTGTCCTCTGACCCTGAAGACTGGGCCAGCCTCCTTTCTCAACAGGTTTTCCTTGCCTTCCTGCCTGCCTCTCTCTTATTCGAAATGCAACTGAGTGTGGCACGGTCCAAGTTTAAAATGTAATCAGTGAAAGAGTTCCTGTCAGCTGCTGATCACAGCCAGCAAGCCAATGCCAGGCTCCATCAGCCTTGATGACACCTCTGGCACCTGTCTGGAATATCAAAAAGGCAGGCAGGTTGACAAGGAGTAGGGAAACGTCGACTTCACTATCTCAGGCTGTAAACTAACGACTCAGAACCGTCCCACTTTTATTGCTAGCCCTTAGTCAGCAATGGTGGCAACGAGGCTTACCTGGATCCGAGGTAACAGTTCACATTCGTGGCTATCCTGACACTCTTAGTGACTGATCTTGGAGTTTCTTCTGTGGTCCACAGCTTCCCCAGCCAGAGAATGTCTGTCCTCATGTCACAACTGGAAAGTTTGGCCTGGCCTTTTGCCCACATATCTTTGGTCCGTTCTTCTTCTATAATCCTCTGGTCTTGGTGGTCAAGGTCAAATAGGGTCAGGCCTCCCTTGTGTAGGAACTCCAGCAGCTGAGCAGCTGGAGCGCAAGTATGAGTTCTCTGCTCTCTGCTTTTCTCCCTGTGTGTCTTCCTCTGGTGTCAGGAAAGTGATACTGGCCAGCGATCACAGATTCAGCATCTCTCAGAAGTGTGTGTGTGTGTGTGTGTGTGTGTGTGTGTTGCCCATCCCAAGTTTCTCTGCCATTCCCCTCTCCAACGTCTTTGTTGTCACGGAAAGGAACCCTGGCCCAAAGTCTCTCTTTAGAAGTCACAGCAAAGAGACTGGGCAGCTTTTCAAAAGTGACAGTTGTTCAAGAGGAGCAAGTTGGCCGAAGTTTTTCTGGGGGAAGCTCTGAGAAGATCCAGAAACAGGGCTGACAGAGGAAAACAGGGAGAAAAGGCCAGGAGCGGAGAAAAAAAGGACCCTGCTGGAAATAAGAACTGTCTAGCCAAGGATTCTCAAAGGATTAACTCCCTCCTCCCACAGCAGTGTGCAAGGAGCAAGGGCACCTCTTCTTTCCCTTCCCCTCCTCAGTCCCCTTATAGAGCTCTCTGGCTTACCTCACAGCTACTCCAGACCATCCGCCACATCCATTTCTCATGAGCAGTTCAGCCTTCAGGATGTCCACAAGTCTAGGCACACTGTCACAGACAGTGAGCATTCACCTTCCTCCCAGAGTCAGTAGGACTTTGCTCTTTATCTGAGCATTCTTTCGGCAATGCCAGGCTGGGAGAGAAATGGCCTCCCAGGATTTGGGAACGCTCCCCAGCCACAGCGTACATGTGGTGGGCAACTGGCGTGGGTATTCATTTCCATCCGTCTTAATTAGAGCCTGGCTGGGCTGATTTGGGAAAAACTATTATTTTGGTGGTTTCAGGGACCTCAGGCTGCTCAGAATCAGAAGCCACAGGCAGATGGTTTCTGAGTGAGTTAGTCCAGAAGGCCAGGCCAGGCTCCTTTCTCACTGCTTCCCACAGCCTTTGCCTCAACAAAGAACGAAACCAGGGGAGTATCACTGATGGCCCTCCAAGGAAGCTGTCACATCTGTTTCCAAACGGATCAAAAGGAAGACTCTCGGTGAAGAGCCACAGGCCATGCCGTTGTTTCCAGTCCCAAACCATCTTTCTTCTCAACCATTTTCTCGTCAATTCCGGAAACTCGTGACTAATCTTTCATGTGTAAATCCTCCTACCTGAAGCACGCTTGTTTCATGTCAGTTCCTGCACACACGCTTGTTCACATGGGCCTCTGTAGAAGTAGGTAGATATGATCAGCAGATGTCCAAGATGGCCTCCCAAGATTTTCAGCTCTGGTATATGCACACACACACACACACACACACACACACACACACACACCTATTCTAGTAACCCAGACCAATTCCATTGTGTGTCCGCTGTAAATATATTTTGTAAGATGTCTCAGAACATGGAAACTGATATATCTGATCTGATATACCAATCTGATCAAGATCCCTTGAGTCTATGGGCAAGGAGCAAACCAGAAAGTTTGACTATTGTTTGCTGACTTAAAGGGAAAGGGGACATAAATGACCTTTCAGAATCCAGATTGACACCTGCTGACGACACACGGCAGGAAAACAGAGAGAATTAGGTCCTATGCCCCCAGGAAATGAATTCTGCTGTCAGTAGGAATAAACCTGGAAACCGGGAGGTACAAGTTGTACCCTACTCCACACTCCCCAGACCCTCTAAACAAAAAGCAAACCATACCAGGCTTTGGACTCAGAAGGGGTGGCTCCAGAATCATGTCTGTAACCAGCAACTCCCCAGCCACACCCCGGCCTGGGATCCTTTGATGACCAGAGGCCATCACCTGGACTCTTGGGGAAAGCCTCTTCTGGCAATAGTCCCCACCCTGGTTCTGCTGTGCTGTATACATGTTCTCCACATATGCCACAAAGTTTTGCATGCCCATCTGCTATGCCCGGCTATCACTCCACGGAGCCTGGAGTGAGACATGAAGATGAATGGCCACTTGGTCTTTGCATTGTAAGCCCCAGTGGTGCACAATCACCCCGTACATCTGTTCCATGCTCTGCCATGATGTAGATCCCCAGTAAAGGTCTGTGGAGTGCGCAATTGTGAAGAATGATGCCAGGATTGGGGGCTATCAGTAGCTGACCATCTCCTATAGGAAAGGCCTCGGATAAAATAGATCCCAGCTGTAAAGCTGCCCCACCTATGACTTCCTGACTCCTCTCCTATAAAAGGCAAAGGCAAAACCACCCTGAGGAGCCAATGTGAGATCTGGGTCTGGGTTCACTCCCTATGGTAGGAGCCTGAAGAAAATCAAGTTCGGGCCTGAGACAGAAGCAAGAAGGAAAGTTGAGAATGTGCCATTTGCTAAGATGAAGGAATTTCTTTAGCATCTTTTGCTCCCTTAAGAAGAGCAGCCAAGAAGCCTTGCATGAAATAAAAATAGGAAACACAGAGGCCTTGACTTTGCCAAAATGGTCCCTGCCCTGCCCCTTGGCAGGTACCCACCTATACTTTTCTCTTGATTATTCATTAAGCTGGAAGCTGATGAGAAGCTGCGAATTTTGCTGAAGTATGCCTGTGGATGGCTCAAAGCCCAGTGGGGATAGTGTTCTAAACAGCTGTGGCTTTAGCGGAGCAGAAGTTACTGGGCATAAATGACTACCTGTTATTATAGGCAGGCACTCACGTATAAGCCTAATGAAAACCAAAGTATGGAAGAAAAAAAAAACCTTAACTCTGTCTGTGCCCTGTCCCTTGGCACGACGTCCTATGGCTGAAGTGGGAAATCAGGACACTGAGTTTGATGGCTCTGAGGAGAGGCCAGTGTCCAAGACTTTCCACCCATGGAGCTTGGCTTTAGGGGCCAAGCCCTGGGGGCAGCCAGGAGAATTTGGCTGAAGCAGTAGTAGACAAAGTGAAGTCCCAGAAAGGGCCTGTTTTATTGGATTCGCTAGTAATAAGCCAGATAATAAATCTGTGGAGCCACAGGAAGCAGAGCACCGTAAGGGACTCTGGTTCCTAAGAAGTCCAGTGCCTGTAATAAACTCAGCCAAACAAATGCTGGCAGAAGGGCTGAGGAGACAGCTCAGTGGGTGAAGTGCTTTGCGACACAGGCATGAGGCAGTCAGGTTCAGTGGTGCACACCTGTAACTTTAACACTGGGGAGGCAATGACAGGGGATTCCTGGGACTTGTTGGCCAGCCAGTCTTAACAAATGGGTGAGCTCCAGGTTCAGTGAGAGACCCTCTCTCAAAGATAGATAGATAGATAGATAGA
>LOJH01027630.1:0-18004 GCA_001685095.1 Ellobius talpinus
TGAACAGAGAATTCTCAACAGAAGAAGTTCAAATGGCCAAACGACACTTAAGGTGATGCTCAACCTCCTTAGCAATCGGTGTGTCTTTTATGCCAATGCTATGCTGTTTTTATTACTATAGCTCAGTAGTAGAGCTTGAGATCAAAGATGGTGATACCTCCAGAAGTTCTTTTATTTATAAGATTGTTTTAGATATCCTGGGGTTCTTTTTCTATATAAAGCGTTGTTCTTTCAAGGTCTGTGAGAATTGTGTTGAAATTTTGATGAGGATTGTGTTGAATATGTTGATTGCTTTTGGTAAGATGGTCAGTTTTACTATATTGATCCTACTAATTCATGAGCATGTTAATCTTTAGGTCAAAAGCACAAATGACAGCCCATGCTGGGAAGGATGTGGAACAAGGGGAACACTCATCCATTGCTTGTACAGCCACTGTGGAAATCAATGTGGCCATTTCTCAGAAAATTGGGATTCAATCTACCTCAAGACCCAGCAAAAACACTCTTGAGCATATACCCAGAGGGTGTTCAATCATACCACAATGACACTTGCTCAAATATGGTGATAGCAGTTTTATTTGTAATAGCCAGAACCTGGAAACAACCTGGATGCTCCTCAACTGAAGAATAGATGAAAAAAAATGTGGTACATTTACACAATGAAGTATTACTCAGCTGTTAAAAACTGTGACATCAGGAAATTTGAAGGTAGATGGATAGATCTAGAAAAAAATCATCCTGAGTGAGGTAACCCAGACACAGAAAACCAAACATGGTATACACTCACTTGTAAGTGGATATTAAATATAAAGTAAAGGAAAACCATCCTATAATCCACATACTGAGAAAAGTTAGGTAACAGGGGGGGGGCAAGGTAGCAGGAACACAAGGATCTCCCTGGGAAGGGGAAATAGAAGAGATCCCCTAGGTGGACTGGGGACAGGTTGGGGTAGGATCAGGTTGGGTGTGGATGGAGGGGGAGAGTACTGAAAGAGATGACTGGAAAGGGGGAGCTTTGGGGAGTGAGATAGAATGATGCAAGGGAAACTCCCACGAATCTACAAGAACGACCCCAGCTAAGACTCCTAACAATACTGGATGGGTAGCCTGAATTGACCTCTCCTGTGACCAGACTATCCCAGCTGTCATCAGAGAGCCTTCAGTTAGTAACTGATGCAAACAGATGCAGATCCACAGCCAAATGTCAGGCTGAGTTTGGGAAATCCTGCTGAACAGAAGGAAGACGGCTTGTAGGAGCCAGAGGGGCCAACTACATCACAAGAAAAACCACAGAAACAAATAAACTGGCTTATAGGAACTCAGAGTCTGCGCCAACAACCAGGGAGCTTAAATGGGACTGACCTAAGCCCTCTACATAAATGTGACAGTTGTGTAGCTTGGTGTATTTGTGGAACTCCTAACAACAAGAGAAGGGACTGTCCCTAACACTTTGGTTGGCTCTTGGGAATCTATTCCTCATAATGGATTGGCTGACCCAGCCTAAATACAAGGGGAGGTGCTTAGTCTTACTTGAACTTGATATGCCATATATTGTGGATATCCATGGGAAGCCTACCCTTTACTGAACAGAAACAGAGAAGTGGATTGAAGGTTGGAGGGGAAGGGAGGGAAGGATGGGAGGAGAGGATGGAGGGGAAACTGGTCAGGATTTAAAATAAATAAAGAAACAAACATACAGAACAAGAAACACATAACATTTACCTTTCTGAATCTGTTACCTCAGTGTGAATGAATATTCGCAATTCCATTCATTTACCTGCAAGTTTTCTAATTTCATTTTTCTTTACATATGAATCATAATAGTATGTATAAGAACAACTGGCACTTCCTCAGTGGCTTGTGTCCCAGAACCCTGACTGGAGTGGTGGGGAAATGAAGAAAGGACAGACACACAGACTTACATATAATGGACCTTGAATCAGGTAGGATTCTCTAACTACTTTAACTCAACCTCAGTGTATTTATGAGGTATTCACTCATCTCTGAGGAGGTCTGTCTCTGCAGCAGAGTAACCTCAGGTTGTAAACATCTAGGAAGAGGAAGCTACAGTTGCTAGTGCCTGCACGCATGTTGATCAATCCTTCATGGATGTTCATACTCGGTCTTTGCCACTCCTCTGAAACCTGGTTCATATGGATAATGGCTTTGCCAATTTACCAACGGCCAGTTGGCCTTGGAGTCCTGATAGACCATGCTCATGTCAAACTATCCATTCACTCAGGACTTCACTCACGTGAGGCTGCCTCTGCTCCTTAGACACCACATGCTCATTATCCATTCACTCATCAGTTGATGGACATCTAAGGTGTTTTTATTTCTGGTTATAGTTAATAGAGCAGCAATGAATATAGATTAGCAGGTATCTCGGTAGTCAGATGTAAGTCTCATTTAGATATATGCTCAAGAGTGGTGTAGCTAGATTGTATTCTTTTATTTTTATATCTGGCTTTTTGAGACCCTTCCATATTGATTCTCATAAGGACTGTTCCAGCTTGTACTCTCACCAACAGTGGGTGACTGTTTAGCTTTATTCGCATCTATCCCTGCAATTGTTCCCTTCTTAATATATGTATATATTATATTAAATAAATACATTTATTTATATTTAATTAAAGTGTGAAAATTATTTTAAGTTAATTAAACATATTTATTTAATTTAGTATACTTAATTTAATATTTTTAAAAATTTTATATATATATATCTTAACCATTCTGACTGGATAAGATAAAATCTCAGGGTAGTTTTATTTTTCATTTCCTTGATTAATAAATATATTGAACTTAAAAAAAGAATTCTCAGTCATTTGTATTCCTTCTTTTGACAGCTATTTGGTTCCATACTCCAATTTTAAGTAGGTTTTGTTTGTTTCCATGATGTGCTGGTTAGAGTCATCTGGGAAGAGGAGAGATATCTCAATTAAGAAAATGTCTCCCACAGATTGGCCTGCACTCAAGTATGTAGGACATTTTCTTGACTGATGATGGATGTGGAAGGACCCAACCTATTGTGGGCAGTGTCACCCCTGGGCAGACAGTCTCGAATGGTATAAGACAGCTAAACATGAACCTGGAGAGCAAGCTGGTAAGCAATAATCCTCGTTGATGTCTGCTCCAGTTCCTGCATATAGGTTCCCATTTCAGTTCCTGCTTTGGCTTCCCCCAAGGATGCCTAACTTGTAAAGTGAAATAAACATTTTCCCCTCCAAGTTGATTTTGATCAGTGTTTTATCACACAAATAGAAAGCAAACTCGGACACTTGGAGTGTAGTTTTTTTAAGTTATTTGTATATTCTAGATATCAACCCTTTGTCAGATGTGTAGCTAGTAGATTACTTCTTGTTCTATAATTATTTGCTCAAATGACAGTGTCCTTTGGTTATCTTAATCCCTCCACTAATGTGGTGCTATTCAGAAAGACCTCGAATATGCCTGTAAATTGAAGCATTTTCCCTACATTGTCCTCTAACAGTTTCACAGTATCAGGTCTTACATTGAGATCCTTGATCAATTTGGAGTTCAGTCCTCTGCAGGGTGAAATATAAGGATCTGGTTTCATTCTTCTACATGTAGTGGTTTAGTTTGACCTGCACCATTTGTTCAAGAGGCCATTTTTACTCTAATATATGTTTTTGCTCTATCTATCAAAAATCAGCATAGTTGAATTAATATTGTGAAAATAGACATTCTACCAAAGGCAATTTATAAATTTAATGCAGACACCATCAAAATTGCAACACAGTTCTTCATAGAAATTAAAAAACAAAATCTCAAAAAATTCATATGGAAGCACAAAATGCCTAGGATTACCCAAACAATCCTGAACAAGAAGTCATAACTTTCACCATGTTTTTAAGTTGTAGAATTAACGAGAGATTCAATATTGCTAATTTTACTTTGTCCCTATTTTTCAATCATCATTTTATGGAATATATACATGGTTTACTTAATTTTTAATTCATGAAAAACAAGCATTTGGCTGACTGAGCAGTGGGATCGCAGCAGAGGAATATATTGAAGCATATTTTACAATTAATATGATTAATATGATTTTCAAATACCCCTTTGATTTTTCTCTATGATTTTCTTCAGAAGGGAGCATCAGGATGCTGACCCTTGCCGTGAACCCGCCCCTTTCCTATTCTGAGGCTAGAAGAGAAACCATATTGACTTTAGTTCTGTAACAAGTGGGAGCTCTAACAGAAACCCACAAGGTCAATCTTTCTTCCCCTGCCAAAATGATCCAACTAGCAAAGTAGCCAGAGTAACACTGATTGTTCAGCAATTATAATTCCCAAGACAAAACAAAGGTTATTTACATTTCCTAGAAGGGAAGTAATATTCCAGTTGAGACAAGATACTCTCACAAAGAGGTGTTTTTACTCTCTGAGACAAGGAAATCCATAAAGAGCAGTGATATGTGTCTATTTAGAAATTAAGTTCCAGGAGAAACAAGATCATATGCTACAATAAGATCGTAAAGGTTCCCCCCCTTAGAGGCTTATTGTTTAAACTTCTCAGATTCTTAATCCAACTTGAGCTAATTTACTGAAGGACGTCAATTTATTCTTTTATATTTGCCCTATGGTATTTATTTTAAAGATTACTGTTCCTTGGTAAATTAACAATTCCTTTTTACATCTAACTTTATTTTTAAGTGTGTGTGTGTGCGTGCGCGCACGTGCATGGACACGTGTGCACACAAGTATATACAGATGCCCTAGAAAGCCAGTGGCACCAAATTCCCTGTAGCTAGAGTTACAGATGATAGTGAGACACCAGTGTGGGTCCTAGGAACTAAAGTCAGATCTTCTGAAAGAGCAATATATACAAATCTACAGTTCACTGACCATAAATCTATGGTTTTATTTCTTGAATTTCAATGTTCTTTTATCAGACAGTCTGGCTTTGCTTGTTTTAATGTTTGTGGTGGTGCTTTTTAAATCTTTCAGATGTTCTTATTTGGTTTTCAACATTTTAAAAGTATTGTGCCTGACTTTGTCAGTGTTCTATTGCTGTTCATTGAGACATCATGACCATGACAACTCTAATAAAGGAAAGCATTGAATTAGGGGTTGATGTACAGTTTCAGAGGTTTAAATAATTATCATCATGGCAAGAAGCATGGAGGAACACAGGCAGAGATGGTGCTGGAGAAGGAACTGAGAGTTCTACATCCTGATGCATAGGCAGCAAGAAGAAAAGACACTGGCCCTGGCTTGGGCTTCTGAAACCCCAAAGCCCATCCCCGGTGACATATTTCCTCCTACAAGGTCACAACTTCTAATCCTTTTAAACAGTATTACACCTAAGCATTGAGATATATGAACCTATGGGGACATTCTTATTCAAACTACCCCAATGCCTCTACAGTCCACACATTTTGATGAAGAAAGCAGCTATAAATATTATTGGTATGGCCTTAAAGTTGCTTAAAGTTGCTGTCCTGACATTTTTCTCTTCAATATTCCTTTTTTATTTTTCCATATTATACTGAGATGCATATCATTGTTAATATTTCTGTGCTTATCTCAACTTGAATTTCTTAATTTTAAAAAAATTTATTTTTTAATATTTTAATTAAAATAGAATTGCATTATTTCCGACTCACTTTTCATCCCTTGAACCTCTCTTATGCCTCCCACAATCTCAGGCTGATAACCTCCTTTTATTTGATTATATGTTATATTCATAAATATTTGTGCATACAAATACAAATAATTAAAGCCTGATAAGTACGTTTACTGTTTGTGTGTATGTGGTTTCATGGCTGACCACTCCCTAGGAGAGGTTAATTCTCCTTCTCTCAGCAGTTTGTCTGAAGTTCTTTGCCTATGCGTGAGATCCCACAAAAGTTTCTTTCTTTCATGTTAACAAGTCCACTGATTTTGTTTTTGTTCCTGCCATGTTAATTCAGTCATTTGTAGATGAAGTTTCTGTCCCACCAGGTCCCACAGTCATTTAGTCCCAAATAAACACACAGAGACTTATATTAATTATAAACTGCTTGGCCTATTGTTCTCTTACAATTTAAATTAACACATAATTCTTATCTATGTTTCGCTATGTGACTTGTTACCTTTTGTCAGTAAGGCATTCTCATTTTGCTTCCTCTGCTTCTAGATGACAACAGTGTTTCTGCCTCTCTTTCCAGAATTCTCCTAGCCTGGTTGCCCTGCCTATACTTCCTTCCTGGCTACTGGCCAGTCAGCATTTTATTAAGCCAATATGAATGACAAATCTTTCCAGTATACAAGATCATTATCCCACAGCAGCCATTTCTAAGGAAGATACTTCATTGCAGTCTTTCAGAACCATCTTCTGTGATGCTCCCTGTGTCTTATGTGAAGGAGCTATGATGTGGAGCTATCTCTTGAGAGTACCCCCAGCACCTATGATCCATTGACCTGTGATGTTTGTCCACTTGTGAACAGATTAAATTTAATAATAAGATTTGTGAGTTTTTTTCATCTTTTTATTGCTTTTTTCTGTTTTTCAATCCCTTTTTTGTACATTTGTGGACTTGCATCCTAAGTTTTTGCCAAGACTTTATTCTCTGTTCTTCACATTTTATTTTATTTTCTTGAATTTTTAATCTCTGTTGATTTATCTCATTTGCAATTGTTTTTAATAGAAGTTCAAATGTATGTTGAACCCTTATAAAATTTCATTTCGGATATTTTACTTGTGAATGTTAGAATATCTGGTTATTATTTGAAAAAGAATTTCTACTTTCTTGACAATTTTGATGAGATATTATTACATCTTTTTTTGCCTCTAAGCACTGTTTTCAGCATCAGTTTAATTATAATTTTGTTGGCCAGCTTACAGACCTTGTTTATAAAGCCCAATCTTCGAGTCTTCTTGAAGGAAATTACTTTTGACTGCTATTTTTGCATGCCACCCATCTCAAATATCTTTGTTAAAACTGCCATTTTTTTCTCTTCTTAAAAGAAGAAATGAAATGACTATTAAGTGTTTTGTAAACTGCCCAACATCTCAGGTTGTCTTAGTTACTGCTCTATTGCTGTGAAGAGACATTATGACCAAGGCAACTCTTACAAAAGAAATTAATGAGAACTTGCTTACAGTTTTAGAGGGTGCTCCATGATCATCATGATAGGAAGTAGACAGGTATGGCTGCTGGAGCAGTAGCTGAGAGCTTTATTACTGATTCATAGACATCAGGCCAAGACAGGGAAACTGGGCCTGGCTTTTAAAATCTAAAAGTCCACCCCCAGTGACACACCTTCTTCTACAAGGCCACACCTGCTCCAACAAAGCTGCACCTCCTAATCCTTGTCAAACGGTTCCACTAAAAGGAGACAAAGTATTCAAATATATGAGTCTATGTGGGCATTCTCATTTAAATCAATAAATTCCACTTCCTGATCCCAATAGGTTTGGAGCCATATGATAAAGCAAAAATGCATTCAAAAAATGCATTCAAAAGTTCCCATGGTCTTTCAGTCTTAAAACTGTTTCAAAGTCTAATGATTCTTCTGAGATGCATGGAAATCTCTTAATTGTAATCCTTATGAAAGTAAAAGTAAAAAGCAAAGCAGACACTTCCAACATAGAAAGTCACAAAATATACATTATCATTCCAAAAGGGAGGAAAAGGAGCCTAGAGGGGAAGTGTTGGACTAAGTCAGGAATGAAATCTAGCAGGGAAAACTCCAAATTCTGCATCTCCATGTCTGATGTCAGAGCATTCTTCAGGTCTCCCATTCCTTCCAGCTGTGTTGACCACAACATTCTTCCTTCTATTGTGCTGACTCCACACCTTGTTTGCAGGTGTCCTTGACAGGTATCCAATGGCTCTGGTATCTCCAACATCTTGGAGTCTGCAATGCAATCCAGGCTTCACTTTTACAACTTGAAAAAATGGCTTCTCTGAACTCTATGAAGGGACTTCCCAACAACATGCCTGGCCTTGATGGTTTTCCTTAATCATGGAGGACAATTCCACAACCTGTTACTCTAGTATCCTTAGATATTGGACCACATGGCCAATGATGCCCAAATTCTACTGTCTGCTGGGTCTGGAAACTAGCACTTTCCTTGAGTTATATCTACATAAGCTTTCTGATTTTGATGGTTTTCTTTGCCGCTTAAACTTTCCTTAATTCCTTTCATGAATTGAGAGTGTAGTTGGGTGAGGTCTTGCCCTGAGAGCACCACTCCCTTTATTCCATTTTGAATCAGGCCTTTTATTAATTTTTTTATCTCCCAGAACACAGAACTTGGATCAAATCTTATATTTCCTGGTGCTCTTTTCTTCTCAACTATATATTTTATATTTCTCTTCATCTGATTGCTCCTTCTAAGTGGATATGCATAACATTGATTACTAAGTTCACATGACACAGTCAGTACTAAGCTGTCTTGAAATCTCCTTTGGCAATGTCATTAATCCAAAACTCTTCAATTTATCTTCAGGCAGTTGCTTAGGAAAAGTGTAAAAAGCAGCCACATTCTTTGCCAAAGTATCAAAAGAATGGTTTCTAGGCCACTTGCTAATATTCTTTCCTTCAGAAAGCTCTTGAGCCAGGCTGCTATAATTCAAATTGCCCTCAGCATCACTTTCTTTCATCCTCCTACTAGTATGGTCCATCAAGCATTACTTAAGACATTCAAATGCTTTCCTAGACTAGAGTCCCAATGGCTTTCATATGCCTTCAAAAAATAGATAGTCAGGTCTGTCATGGCAAAACCCCATTCATGATACCAGTTTTTCTCTTAATTATTATCCTATTGCTGTGAAAAGGCACCATGACCAAGGAAACTTTTATAAAAGAAAATATCTAATTAAGAACTTGCTTATAGTTTTACGTCATGACAGAAGGCAGAAACACATGGGAGTTGGAACAATAATTGAAATCTTTACATCCTGATTCCAGGCAGCAGACATAGAGAAAGAAACTGGGCTGACTGACGTGGGCTTCTGTAACCTCAAAGTCCATTCCAAGTGACACACATTCTCTATATGAGACCATACCCACTCTAAAAAGACCACACCTCCTAATCCTTTCCAAATAGTTCCACTAACTGGGGACTAAGCATTGAAATGTATGAGCCTATGGATCCATTTTCATTCAAACCATCACACTAGCATTCAGGAAAATGTAAATTAAAATTATTTTGTGATTTCATCTCATTCTAGTAATAGATATCATCAAGAAAACAGATAACAAATGTTAGCAAGGGCTCAGAAAGAGTAATCCTTATTCATTAGTGGTGGCACTGTAAACTGATATAGCTATTATGAAAACTAATATGGATGTTTCTCAAAAAAATAAAAATAAAACCTGTAGAAATTAGCTCAATTCTGGAAATAACCAGGCTAGCTAAAGGATAAAACAATTATATTTTTATTTATTATAAGGGGAAAACTCACGAAACAGGAATGAGAACGAGAAGTCCAAGCTCGCTGTGCCCCACAGAAATCACACAGAGAGCACACTTGGGCCATGCACCCATTTTCTCTGGGTCCCAGAAAGCCACGCCTTAACTTGGACCCATCTCTTAAAGATAATTGGCTAACAAGGCTTCTCCATCAAAAACTACTATATCACCCAGTATACCATTCACCGGCGTCTACTCCAAAGGCCCCGTATGCTGTCACAGAGAGGTTTATGCATCTGTTACTGCCACTATATCCATAATACCAAGGAACTGAAACCAGCTTAGATGCCCATAAACAGACAAATAGGAATCCAGCACATACACACAGTGGAATTTTACTCATTGTATGAAATGAAGTCATGAAACTTTTAGGCATACAGATGAATCTGGAAAGTCTTATGTTAAACAAGGTCCCCCCCAAAATGAAAGGTTAAAAACTGCATGTTGTCTTCTCACATGTGGATCCTAGTCTGTAATGTATATATGTATAACTATAATGGGTATAAAAGTGACTGAAGCCCCAAAACCTAGTAGACCAAATGGGAGTAAAAGAAGTGCATGGTAGACAGAGTTGCAGGGCACAGTGATGTGAAAGTACAAGGGAGGCTCTGAGGTTTACCAGGGAGGGAGGGAGGCTGGGAGAGATTAGACTGGAGGAGAAACGACAAAACAACATTTTCTTGAAAGCAGCGTATTGAAATGGTATTTTTTCACATGATTTAATAATTAAAAGTAGGTGCCAGAGAGGTAGCACAATGGTTGAGAGCACTGACTTCTCTCTCTGAAGGAAGTGAGTTTGATTCTCACATGGTGGCTCAGATCTGCCTATAACTCCAGGGCATCCGATGACTGCTTCTGATTTCTGCAGGAACTAGGCATGCAAGTGGTGTACAAACAGAGACATGCAAGCAAAGCACTCATGTACATAAAATAAAACATAAATTTTAAAATTAAATTTAAAGTCATAAAATATTAAAATGGCTATTTTCTATTATAGTATAGTCTCTGCATATACTGGTTCTTTTGGTCCTTCAGACTTTGTTGATTGCTTTTTTTTAACTTAGCAGGTGATTAAAGAGAGAGAGGGGGGTTATGAATTTGGGAGGGTAGGGAACGTAGGTGTTGGGGATGAATCTGGGAGGATAGAGAGAAAGAAGTGTGGAGTAAATATTATCATAGTATGCATGTATAAATTCTCAAAGAATTAATAGGAATATTGTATTAAAAACAGTCTTCATGATGTTGTAGGCTTATTAAAAACTTGTGTTTTTTTCCATAAAAACAAAAACCAGGATAATTGGTGACTTGAACATAATACCACCTGGATGGAAAATAGGGGTTCAGAAGATCACTTGGCCCAGACCTTCTTCCTAAGAAAACATGTGCAGGATTTATTCTGAAATAAGTTCACTGTGTGTACTAACTTAATCGACTTACTCTGCAAATGGGAAATAATGAAATAAAGCACAAGAGTCAGGACTTGAGGCTACAGTATAAAGATCACAATTACAGGGCCTTGAATGATGGACATCACCATGTTATAGAAGGTTATTTATCAATTATGGGGACTATGGATGAAACAATAAAGCAAGATAAAAGAGACATTTAAAACACACTTGGGATGTTACTTGTGGAGTATCTAGGAGATTCAAGGAACCAGAAAGAAAAGAAAGAAAAGGAAAGAGAAAAATATAAAGAGGTAAGATTCAGAGAAACTTCATTTGAGGCTCAGTATCTGTAGGTGCTTATTGTTCAGGAAAATTTGCTGATCTCAGGGGATGAGTAGGAATGAGGAGACACTTCTTGGGGTAGGATCCTATCACCATACTAGGCTCCATGACGAGAGCCACATCTCCAGATACTGCCTTCCTAATCAGGCACACTTGTGATAACTAATCACACTCTCAAGTCCAAGCATCACTTGCCCACTTTGCCCCCTCCCACACACTTTCAGTGCCATGTGGTGTCACTAATGTATCCCGTCTCTTTCTAGAACTCTTTAAAGCATGAGATGGGGGTCTGTCCTTTCTTGCATCATTTCATAGTAGGTACTTAATTACTATCAAATTATGAAATTCTACTCTTAGATACCTCAACTAGAGTGAGAGACAGAATTGAAATTTAAGAACAATAAATGTCTGGGGTCCTGATGTACAATTAGATAGATGTGTAAGTCCATTTGAAGAGAGAACAACTTGAAGAGGCTCCCTAGAGACGAGGCAAACCTAGATCAATATCCTCTACTGCAAGTGAAAATCCTTCTAGAATCAATCCCCTAGTACCCTACATGTTGATAAGACTCACTGTGATAAAAAAAAATGATTGCACTTAGTGATTCTGTGAGTGGTTTGTATGATAATGCCCAGGATGGAAAAATACATAAAATAGGCAGTTATATTTAATCCATCCTGGGCAGAGTCCTCATGGCAAAAACATCAGAAAGAACTAACTAATACAAGGACTACAGCAAATGACTGAGTATTGGTTAAGCTCAAGTCAGTGCTTTTGTGGTATGTGCGATCTCCGTAGTGGGAAATGACATGCTGCAGGTCTGGGGTGGGGAAAAGGAAAAGCAGAACCGCCATGGTTCAGTGCACGTGAATCATGCTGAGGAGCAGCCAGAGCCTTCTCTGGATCCTGAGACGGTTGAGGGGGAAGAGAGGCACAGAAGTGAGGGAAGATGTTTAATCACTGAAGCCCCATAAAATCAGACGCACTCTTTCTTGGCCCTCTTTTTATAGGACGGCATAGACCAGACCATTCTCCTCCCTGCTGTGTTTTCATAAGTACTTTAAATTTCCTTCATCCAACCTACATCCCCAAACCTTCTCAGAAGGAACAGATGAGTTTCAATCACCCCACCCTGCTGGGTTTAGCCCTCCAAAAGCATTTTTTTTTCTGATTTTGCTCGGCTTTCTACCCTGGTTAGGACCCTTATTCCATATCTCATACCCCAATCATGTTCGCCTTTGTCCCCAACCTGATTTGGGATCTTTGGGGACTGCTCCTACAATCAAATTTTGTCTTTTTCTCACTTAGTCAGTTGTTTGTACACTATAATATGCTCTCTAGGGATGGTTAGAGGCAGAGGCCCAGCACACAATGCCAAGCTCACCATGGCTCTTTAATGAGATGTGCACACCAACAGTGGTTCTGAGACGGAAACACCTGGAAGTGAGGAACAGTATTCTCATTCTAAGGAAGAAAACATGGGATAACATCAATTTTCATAAAAAACGAAGAAAAACTTTTGCTTTGTAAAAGGCTTTTGCATGAGGTGTCTTGATCAACACACAGATCCTCATTTGTATTCAAAGAAGGCGTTTATGAATGTTTTCTCTCCTCCCTACTCTCAGTCTGTTGCATCAGGCAAGGTCCACCCACAGATTTGGAAAGGGCGTTCACAAAAGGGCAATAAAAATGAACATCTAGCTACAAAGAGAATAAGTTGGGTCTTATCTTCTGGCTCTTGTTCCCCTGGGACACAAGCTCTGTTGTAAATTTGGGCAGATCGAGCCTCCATCAAACATTAATGAACATTTTTGGTATGTGTTGGAAACACCATCAGGCTCTAGGAATGCAGAAGTGATAATGACAAGGATCTGTCACTCCGTTTACTAGAGGAGATAAGGTATGTATGTAGGTCGCTGTGACCTGGGACAGCTGTAGATCTGAGCACAGAAGACTTAGGGCACTGATGAGACGATGGAACCAGGAAAGTCCCGTAGAGTACACGGTGCTGAGCTGAATGTTCAGTCATAGAGTGCACGGTGCTGAGCTGAACGTTCAGTCATAGAGTACATGGTGCTGAGCTGAACGTTCAGTCATAGAGTACACGGTGCTGAGCTGAACGTTCAGTCAGAGTACACGGTGCTGAGCTGAAGTTCAGTCATAGATGCCAGCAGATAGACAAGCTGTGTCGTCCTCTGACCCTGGTCACAGTCTGAAGGCTGTCTTCCTTCTCCCATCCTAAATTAAATTCAGGAGTCATTTCCTAATCTCCCATCCTGTCTCACCTCACAGGATTTGTGTGGTATATTCATGTCTATGCAAGCCAGCCTAAGGCCTCAACCTTTTCATCACTGGCTTACATGGAATTCCCTCTAAAATGCATCCCAGGTGTATACAGATGAGAAATCCTGCCCTGGTAATTATGAAACACCTGGATAGATCATCCAGTCCATGACTGCCCTCCAATAACAAGTAGCCTGGAGGCTTCAACTGGAGGATGTATAAAAAAGCACCTTCCTTCCTGGTCCCACAAAACCTCAGCCTTCTCCTGGGGTGACTTGTCTACTCATCTTCCTTGAAGGTAAGGCTGCTTTGGGGTGAAGAGACACTTGAATGCCACTCGTTCAAACTTTGCTAAGGAAGTCTTGGCATCCTCTGGTTTCCCTCCCAGCAAACTAATAAACCAGGTAGGAAATATTTGTAGCAGGGAGAAGGGAAGGGCTGAAAATCCATGCCAGGAACACTGAAATGATCTAACATGGGACAATCCCATGGGGGCCAGAGGCAGAAGAAACAGCAGATAGACATCACACAGCTTAGAAAACTGAGGCCGGGAACCAAGCAACCAAACAGCAGGCATGTCGTTGCTCTTTACACTTGATCATGGCAGACATCAGCCTTGGAAAAGTGCTCTGTTAGTTCGGCAAGTTAAACTTTATTTTTCTTTTATATGAGGGGGATAAATTGTTAATTTGATTATTGACAAATTCTTAGGAGTTCTCACCAGAATTTACTCCCAGTAAGCCCAACCCTTTAGAAATACTGTTCTTCCTCCTGGAACAGGCTTCTCCAAGTTGTGAGTGCTGGCTCCGTTGATGGCAGCCTGGACTCCTGAGAAGTGTGCCCTACACTTCTCCATCTATGACATGTTCTTTTTCTTTCAGATCTGAAGCATTAGCTGAGTGATGTCACAACAGAAGCAACAACCTCAGGAGCTCCCAAATACTCCCAAATGTCCACCTTCCCAGTGCCCAGACCCCTGTCTGAAGACCGTCTCATCTTCTCATGGGATTTCTTGTTCAGCAAGCTCTTCTTCACACTCCCAAAGGCCAGGGCTTCCGAACACTGCTGGACGCAGGATAGTTCACCACCCACAGCCCCGCTGCCTCAGGGGTGGTACCACCTACCACTGCAAAGAGGAAGAGTGCTAAGAGTCTGGGCGCAAAGGAGGGCACACAGCTGCAGAGATCTTCTCCCCATCCAAACTCAAGAATTCCACCAGGAGGCCCAGCCCTCTACCTCTCTTGGCCTTAAAAACACTTCCTGTTTCTCCAGTCCACCCCTTCAGTTCAGCAACAATAAAGTTGGTCATGGTGCATGGTTGTGACTTCTGTGTGTCCTTGAGACCCTGTTCAGAAGTGCAGAGACCCCTCGAGTGGGTTCTTCTCCTCTTAGGGAAGATTTGTGGGAGTCTGTATTTCAGTTCTCTGTAACTCCATAATGCATTCATGTTGAACACAATTGAGTGTTGGCCTCTGTTTAAGGATGGAAGTGGGAGATTTGACCTTCTGCTAGCAAATGTTATGATCCAGCAGAAGAAGTAAAGTATATTACAAATTAAATTACATGGACTAACAAAATTAATGTCTATTAATTTACTCATTTGTATGTCTTAAACATGTTCAAAAGAATTTAAAGACAACAGTTTTTTTACTATTTATTTATTTAAGACAACGTGTGTGTGTCTCTTTCCAAATATACATACACATATGCAATAATAATTAATGAAAAAATGAGGCCATGAATTTGGAGGAGAGTGGGGAAGGGTCCATTAGAAGGCTTAGACTAAACTTTAGAGGAGGAAAATGAGTGCATTGTAATTAAATTGTTATCTCAAGAATAAAAAAAAGAAAGAACTTTTAAAGAAGAAAATGATGTAGGAAAAGGGAAGGGCCACAGTAAGCACCAATGAGCACCATGTTCTCAGGCTCTGATGGTATGAATCAATGTAGGTCTTAGAACTCCTAGAGAGAAAGACAAGGGAAGAGCCTTTAGGGGCTTGCAGAGAACAGGCTTCCTGGGCAGTACTTTTAAATGTAGGCAGACCTTGGTCCTGGGGTGTTGGAGGAAGCACCTTCCATGGGGAGGATCCAGCAGAAGCCAACACAAGGCAAAGGGGGTTCTTGTTAACAGTGTGAGCTTCAATGTGGCTGGAGCTCCAGGAAAGATGACAGGCAGGATATGTTTATACCCTCAATACCTATGCTAAACCCTCCAGCTGAGTTTACTGAATTTAAGGAATAAAATTCCAACTGTTAAAGTGTCGTTCTTCTGGAGAAAGTCTGGGCCCAAGCCTAAGACCTACTAGCCTGGGTTTTAGGGGAGTGTGATATGCACTATAAGGTCTCAAGGGAGCCTCAACTTCAGCTATGTCTCATTTCAATATAAACTTCATTAGTTTTCACTCATGTGCATTTCTTGAGCATCTAGTCCAATAAATTTTACTATTTTCAAAAAATTTTCATATCATTTCCAATCCATAGCGTGTTCATTTCTACAGCCATCTAGTACCTAATTTAACTTTATTATGACCTATATCCAAATGCATATATGTGTCATAATTACACATCATTATGCATGTGTAATTGTTACTATTCAGGAGATGATACAAATCTTTTTGTTAAAAAAAATTTGTTAGTGTGGTACAATGGGAGAAGTGGTAGAGCATTTGATAGGTATGGGTGAAGGTCTCTGTTAAATCCATAATACTGAAAAAAGTATAAGAAGAAAGAAAAAAATGAATTTTTAATGCTGATAAGCATAAAGAAGATGACTAAAATAAACTTTTCATCTTAATAAATTAAGAATTATTAGAATTATTATTAAAATAATCATGACTAGTAACTTCTTAGCTATATGTAAAAATGACACAACAGGATCATTTTATGATATTCTATAGTATATATGGTAAACGTGAGTCGGAGCTGAAGAGGTAACGTCAGAGGCCCAGAACTCTTGCTGCTCCTTCAAAGGTCTAAGTTCTGTTCCTGGAACACACATCAGGTGGCTCACAGATATCACTAACTCCAGCCCCAGAGGATGGGACATTTTCAGGTTTATTCCAACAACTGCACATATGTGGAAAACGCATACAATGCACCTGTATACACATACATACAAATAAAAATAAATCTTTAGAGTTAAGGAAATATGGGCTGGAGAAATGGTTCGGTGGTTCAGAGCACTGGTTCTCTTCTAGAGAACTGGATTTGATTCCCGGCACACACATGGTGGCTCACAACCAGCTTTAACTGCAGCTCCAGTGACTCTTAACCCCTCTTCGGGCCTCTGCCAGAATCAGGTATGCATGTGATACACATGTATATAGTCACACTAAACACCCACAAACACAAAATAAATCTTTAAAATAAATAAACAAAACAAACTAAAACTCAGCAGTAAAAAAGTAATTGTCAGCACCCTCCATAGGGACGAGTACCAACCAGCACATGATGACACATGGCACTAACACCATAACTACTTTCCTGTGTCCACCCTTTTGATGTTGAGACAAAGTGTAATGAACATTACATTGGTGATGATTCAGTTTTATTAGAATACATGTTTAGAATTAAATTGTAGAATTATAGAAATTCCTGAATGTTTTTTGAGAGACTTTAAAATTTAGGAAAATCATGCTTTAGGAAGAGGCATTTCTTCTGCTCAGCAGCAAAAGCAGGTCTTTTGTTAAGGGACTGCTGTAGCCACAGTAGGAAAATATCATAGAAAGAAGCAATTCCTGGAAGACTTGACAAGTGTCTAAATAATCTGACTGTCATAAACTTATATTTTAAAAAGCTGCATACTTTTTCATTTTGACTAAAGTCAAAAATAACTTCTCCTGTGAACAGTAGTTTCCTATGAGCAATGGTGTTTTGGTGCCTGAATGTCTATGTTCAGTCAACAGACCTCTAAATAGTGAGTTTTATACAGTCAACACAGTTATAAAGGGTTCTGAAAAGAATTCCCCAAAGTAAAGTATCAGTGCTTGGGTGATTGTGTTTATCAAATGTATAAAAAATTATTTTCCTAAAATTTATTTCATATCTTCATGAAAGGCATTTACCAAATAACAAAGAACAAAGCGTGGCAGAAGCTAATTTTAATAAGAATGGCTCCTAATAGTTCAGCCTATTCATGCTTCCTAGACAACTCTGAGATTCCTTCTTTACACACCTTCTTTACACACCATCATACAAACACTGTTTTGACTACATGAAACTCATTTCAAAACACTCATGTAGAAGTGTTCCAGTGGCTGGATGATCGTTTTTCTTCCTAAAGATTTATGCCAGCTTCATGGTTTTCAAGCATATGTGTGTTCATAAAGAAATGCCTATATTATGAGTGTCTTTTCAGTATGGCCACAATATGGCTTTAGTTTAATGTTAGAAATACAGGGTGCCTGCTGGGTGGCGGGGGCACAGCCTTTGATCCCAGCACTTGGGAGGCAGAGGTAAGTGGGTCTCTGTGAGCTCAGTCCAGCCTGGTCTACAAAGCAAGTTCCAGGACACCCAGAGTTGTTACACAGAGCAACCCTGTTTCAAAAAACAAAACGAGAGAGAGA
>LOJH01027631.1:3090-18004 GCA_001685095.1 Ellobius talpinus
TTGCTTGCTTGCTTGCTTGCTTGCTTGCTTGCTTGCTTGCTTGCTTACTTTTTTTGGTTTTTTGAAGCAGGGTTTTTCTGTGTAACAGCTCTAGCTGTTCTGAAACTATCTCTGTAGACCAGGCTGGCCTCTAAATCACAGAGATCCACCTGCCTCTGCCTCCTGAATGTTGGGATTAAAAGCATGTGCCACCACTGCCCAGGCCTTGAAAGTTATTATTGTAAACTATTTAGGTTAATACAGAAATGCAGGTTAATATTTAGTCACCTATTATAATCAAACTTGTAGTCATGTTAGGTATGCTTTCAAGGTCATACACAGACATTTAAATGGCTAGATGTTTTTCAAACACTTCAAAGTCATATAACATACGACACTTAATATGTTCAAAAACCTAAGGTTTTTCATGACAGTGAGACATATTTGCTCCTGACAGCACCAATTTACTTCAACAGAGGATAATGGGCATTGAAGAAGCTCTGTATGAAGTTTCTTTTCTTTATGGCAAAAGTTGACAGCATACTGTTCAAACTAGATCATCAGGACAAAAAAAAGAACAACTGCCAAACTTTACCAAGACAAGATAGGACAGCCCTTCAAAATTCCCTGCTTCTCAAAAATGTCTGTCAAATATTCTAGGCCTGTAGGCCAAAGATAGATGCCCCAATGTTATAGGAGAACATTGGGTGTCTTTCCAGGCATTCACATGTCCCTGTTGTTAAGTAACATTTCACCCTTCTTGGGTCTTTGATGGAGGTAAAGACAAAATAATTAGACCTAATGTTTTCCTTAGTTATGATAAAAGGTAAATTAGGTATAGAGCTTTAAACTTACAAAGATAGATATATTTTCTGTAATATTGCCAAATACAAATGGATTGGAAATTATAACTATAATTCTTACTTGATAACTGCTTTTGTTGTATATGATTTTACTGTGTTAAATAAAGTTAAAACCTTTCTTTCTATTTAGACAAAAAGGGGTAAATGCTTTGAAATAACCCTTCTGTAAACTGAAAATGTGCTGCTCTCATTGTTAATAAAAAGCTGATTGGCTGATAGGTAAGCAGGATTTTCAGGGCAGAGAGAATGTGGGGATGAAGCAGAGTGGTGTTTGGAGTCATGAGCAGATGTGGAAGAAGCAACATAGATGGGGTAAATGAGCCTCAGAGCAGCACATAGATGAATAGAAATGAGTTTAATTAAGGTTTAAGACTGGCTGGAGATAAGTCTAAGCTATTGGCCGAGCATTTATATTAGCAATAATTCTCTGAGTGATTATTTTGAACTATCTGGCAGGACAGAAAAGTCTGCCAACACCAATCTCTGGACTAAACTGTTTCATAACTTGTTTTCAAATAGGTGATTTTTGGTTCTTTCTCATCACTTGATATAACCTGTGCCAGGAGAGTATTTAAAATTACAACTTCCTTTTGTGTAAGCAGAGAGAACATTTTGTCCCTCCATTTATGGGTAACAGTCATGCCCATTTTAAAGGGGATATAAAGGACACAAATTTAAAGGATGGCTGTTTTCCCCCCACAGACACTTTGGGTGGCCTTTCCCTTATTGGTGTGTGCTGTGTTGGTAAGCTGTGGTCAGAGCTATGAAGTAGAAATAGCAGAATTCCACATGGAAAATTTGTCAGTATCAGCTGTGAAACTGGTCACTGGGTCCAGCTGAAGTACAGCACACAATAATCCCGCTGATCTAAAGTAGCAAGGTGACACTGGGTGCTACTTCAGATTCCCTTTGGGAGAACTGAGTCTGCTTCTCTCAAGCTCTCTTCAGCCACACCTCATGCACACTTTTATCAGTGCCAGGTTCAACTTCTGAAGCAGGACCCCAAGCCCCACAATGCAGAATGAGTTGAGTTCATACGGTGCACATCAGTGTCCAGGATCCAAGCACTTTCCATCCTGTTGCTCCACTTAGGAGCTGACTGTCCCTCGTTTGATCAAGTGGCTCAGAACATCGGCTGTCAAGTGGAAGGGTGAGAGTACGGGAAAGGCAGCAGAGGCTAAAACGTGGTGATCTGGGCGTGGGCAGTTTGCTACGGGGTGTACTCATCAGTGGAGTCTGCTATTCTGGGCAGCACAGACCCAGGTAGGAGGCCAGTGTTCTCTGGTGCTTGAAGGACTGGTATCAGGAGACACCTAGCACCGTCTACTACAAGGAAGAGAGATTGCCTCAAGGGGAGTAAGTCTAGCCAGTCATTTCTAGAAAAGTATATAAAAGTATATAACTAGGAGTAGAAATTGGTTATCTGAGGAGCAAAGACAGATCTTTTGTTTCTGGGAAGATATTAAAAAAGAAAGAGGATCACCCCCATAACAGACTTCCTCAAACTTCTCCTTTTTGCCTCAAAATTCATATAGTCCCTGGAATGTTCCAGATCAAAGGGCATGACTATCCTAGTAAACTTCAGTCTGTCTGGTGTGGGCTGCAAGCCATCATGTGATGTCCTACAGTGAGTCTGTGACCCGGTGACATAGAAATGCCAGAACAGAGCAGACAAACCAGGAAGTGCACTCCCGCAGTCCTCCGCCCAGGGCGGAAGTAAGGCAACTGCCTCATCCAAAATTCTTAGAGAGCTTTATCCAATCTGAAGTGAAAACAACAGGAAAGAGGTAGGCAGACATTCTCCCCTCAACCCTAGAACCAAAAACACCTACCCCAGATGAAAGAAGGAAAAATTAATTCAGACATGGGAGACGAAGAAAGGTATGGGTTGCCCCCACATTCCGTTCATCCCAGGCTCCTCCAAGCTACTGTTCGCGGCTTTGAAGGCTCACCCAAAGAGTTGTACAGAAGCAAAGGTTGTGTCAAAAATAGGTAGAGAAGAAGAGAGACAAATACAGAATTCTAATATGAAGGTCATCTTTGCCAAAGGGAGTTTTGGTAAAGGCCCCGGAGTAGCTGTCACAATTCATATGCCAGAGAGAGAAATTTATTACCCAGCTTTCACACATTCCATCACTCACAGGGAGGGTCCCTCATGGATGGGGGAGGGGAGGCCATCAAGTCTCTTCTTCCCAGGGGGTATATGCACCTCGCTTTGTGCCCCTAGCTGTGATGATGAGAGAT
Organism: Ellobius talpinus; assembly: GCA_001685095.1. Classification (NCBI taxonomy): domain Eukaryota; kingdom Metazoa; phylum Chordata; class Mammalia; order Rodentia; family Cricetidae; genus Ellobius; species Ellobius talpinus. Next base: position 6,177 of record LOJH01027631.1, read on the forward strand.
GCCAATGAAAGAGTCCTGATGTCCCCCTGGCACTCAGCTGCACTGAGTCTAGGGAAGGTCGTCATGGGGGAATGAATGCACCTATCCATCACTGTCTGTGCTAACAGGAGCCAAGGCCCGCCCTCCGTTAAATCCTGGTGTTTGCACTCAGCTCTCTCCTGATTTGCTCTCTGTGTCTTTGGCCCCACTCGTAGTCTCTGTCTCCAAGGAATCCCCAGACTGCTAATCAAGCGCTTCCCCCACACCAGCCATGCCCATCAGCACTGTCTGGTCTAGACTTCCTTCAGCATCCCCTGCTACTAAGATATGTGCCCTGTGTATTTCACGTGACCACAGAAAAGGGAGCTGAGGAGGCACTTCCCCGAATAGTTCTTGGGTAAAAGAGGAAGTCAAACTTGCAGTTTCAAATTTTTTTAAGAAAAAAATAATGATTTGGGGGAGGGTAGTTCATATCATAATTTAGTGAACACATCTGAACAAGACTATGAATATCTGAAAAAACCATAAGAAATTATACTATTAACTGTCTGTTAATTAACCTAAGAAAACCTATCATACACATACGTTTGTATATAAATGCACATATAAAATGTAAATGAAATTTTCCCATCTGGACTGACAATGCTCCTTCTAAGAGCCAAAGACCATCTAACAACCCCAAGACCAAGCTTGAGAAGCCCTCTTTTGAGCGGTAGGCCACAGTTGTCCAAGACTCCCAGAATCCACGGGACATTGCTATTGTCCTTTGTTACCCCTCCCAGAGGTGAAAGTCACACCCCTATTACTAAAAACACAGTGTGCATCAGACACAGGGCCCAGAGGCCCGCGAGCTAGAGCTGACCTAAAAGCCTCATTTGAGAGCTAGCTTTCATGGTACCAAAAGTTCACTGTTCTTGCAAAAGACCTGAGCTCAGGTTTTAGCACCCACATGGCAGTTCATAAACTCCTTTAACTCCAGCTCCTGGGAATCCAATGTCTTCCTCTGCCCATTGTGGGCACTGCATATATGTTCATACAGACACTATATATACATATGTACACACATACCAAAATAAAACTTTAAGTGTGAGGTAATTATAGAAAATATAAAAAATAATTATAATAAGTAAGGACTCATGTATTATCTATAATTTGACTATTAAACCAATGTGATGTTAATACAGTAGGCAAGCTGTACAGAACTGTAGTATTGCTGTCTTTACTCTTGGAGAAGTCTTAAAATAAATGAAATAATGGAAATCCTTGATAAAATGCCATACTACTTATAATTAAAATGCGAATACACACTGTTGTAGAGTCCTAGCAAGGATACTTCCCCTCTCTCTTGGAGACCCTTACCTAGTCTGTGACCCTGGATAGGCCCCATTGGTGATGAGACAGGCCGTGGTTCAGCAAACTGATCAAAGAGCATGCGTCATGGTAGACAGAACTAAAGTAAGCCTGGGACTGCAGCTGCGACCAGATTATGAAGGGGCCTCAACACTTTTGGGGTGCAGGGGTGCAAGCGATTCTTCCCTGAGGAAGCAGGGAATGCTCGAAATCTATACTCAGAAGTGGCAAACTGCTTTACAAGTGACATGAGGACCCAAGCAGAGCTGGAAGCCACTGTCTGTAAGCTGTGTGTCGCTGCTGAAGCAAGGGGGTTATAAATGCTGTCTTTGTTTCGGAAAAGCTATTGTGGCACCTGTGTGCACATGTACTTGAGATAGTGGAATAAAACAAGCCTCAGAAAGAATGTACCAAAGGTATGCTACCCTAAGGTAATGCCACAGACTGATAGCAGAGTATCCCTGGCACACGGAGCTCCTCACCCCAACCCAGTGCCCTTCTCCCTAGCAGATGGAATTTCTGAAAGCTAAAAGACAGACAGGTCTAAATTGTATTATGTTATACCCCAAAGTGTCCATGTCCATTATCCTCCTGAGGCAGATTCTGCCTGTCTCTCACTGCAGATACTGAAGAACATAAGCTGACTGAGGCCTTTTTGTAAGGACAAATAATAACTACAAGGGATTTAGCATGATAGCCCTACATAACAAAATCTACATACTTAGACAGTCGGGTGAAGAACAAGTTTGTTGTTGTAATTGGGGATTTCCTATCTGTTTTCACAGAATGAAGGGCAACATTGGTTTGAATTTCTAAATCTGGATTGTTGCTTTTTGTTCCCTCTCCAAGGAGCTTGGGTAATAAAGTGTGTGTGTGTGTCTGTCTGTCTGTCTGTGTGTGTCTGTGTGTGTGTACACGTATGTGTATGTGTCTGTCTATAAGTATGTGTTTATGTGTGTGCATGTGTGTCTATGTCTCTCTCTGTGTGTGTTGTGTGTGTACAAGTATGTATATGTGTGTGTCACAGCATTGGGAAGGCAGCCTCATTTTCCTTGTTTTTAAATTTCTAACAAATGAGTCTGGAATATTCTCTGAAAAGGAAACAATTCCATGCTGCTAGCTTTGGCATCACTTCCCTTGTCTAAACCTAAGATTATGTCAATAACTAGGAAAGCAGCCGTTGAGAAGGCATACAGGGAAGGACAGGGTGGGGAAAAGGTGAAAGGGCATGCTGCCTCTTTTGACACCTCCCTCTATCATGCAATACTCAAGAATTAAGAATTTCTCCCAATTGATACAGACGGCAATAAATAAAGCCACAGACACACTCTATTTGCTCCTAAATCTGGGAGCAAACTTGACCTTCAGACTTAGACTCTCATCTCAGAGTAATGGTTAAGAACCTTTACCATGAGGTTATGTGGTTAGTACTAACACGGGTCTGGGGGAAAATGACAGACACTTCAAATACTCCATTAAGCCCCAGGACTGAGCGAGCATCTAGACCTATAATATCATAGTCTGGTGGGCCCATATGAACTTTATAGTTCAAAAGCATAGGGTAGTAGGGTTTCTGAGTTTGTGGAAGGCAAGGCCAATAACAGTAGCCTGAGAAGTGTGAGACAGGATCACCCAAGGCTCACTTCCCCTGCTATACCCTCGTAAGAGTCCAGGTTCACTCATTTTCTTCCTTAGCATTCTCTGAGGTCTGAAGCTGACACCTGTTCTTTTATAGATGGTCTGGAGTTCTTGTGTGGGAGCCATGGTGGTTTCAGAACAGCTGATACAGATGGGAAAGTGAATAAATGTTTTAAAGCCACTTGTCACACTGGCAAATTTTTCACTTTCCCTCCTATTTGGACTCAGTTTGACCCTCCCTTATATTGGTTGCGTGCTCTTCAGTGTGGCTTGTTAATGATGCAATGTTATATACATGATAACAGAAAAACTGTCGATTCTGTTTGTGACTTCACCTATGTAGAACCTAGAATAACATATGCAGACTTAATGTAGCTTATTTCTCACTTATACAATAACAGTGCACATTACACATAAAATATGAAGCATGTTAGTGTCTGGCACCTGGAAATTACACAGGAAACTGAGTATTGTGAATTTCCATTGCTGGGTTTGGAATTCCAATGGCTAAAAGAATAGCCTAGAGTAGCAGTCCTCAACCTGTGGTCACGACCCCTTTGGGAGTCACATATTAGATATCCTGCATCTCAGACGTTTACATTACATTTCATAACAGTAGTAAAATTACAGTTATGAAATAGCAACAAAATAATCTTATGGTCGAGGGTCACCACAGCATAAAGAACTGTATTAAAGAGTCACAGCATTAGGAAGGCTGAGAACCACTGACCAAGAGCTTGAGGAAAGGACGGTTCCCCAGTCTCACCATCCAAACACCATGGTTCTTTAGGGAAGACAAGGGATTCAGGAATCTTCCTATTGAATTCTAGGATCACATGGTCCAGGCTGTCTGTAAATAGCTCTGAAAGCCTTCCTCATGAGTTCTGCTTCCTGGGCAGATACTGTTTGTGTCAGTTGCCCTTCTGATGCTGTGATAGAACACCAGAACCAGAGAGGTGTATGGAAGAGAGTGATGCCGGTTCCTGAGGGTAATAGTCCCTCATGGCAGGGATGCCTGGAGGCAAGATACAAGCATGGCCACGAGAGCAGGTGGGCTGAGAGTTCACATGTTCAATCACAAACATGATGCAGAGGAAATGAGCTGGAAGAAGTATGAGGCTTTAAACTCTCAAAGCCCATCCCAAGTGACCAAATGACATACTTCCTCCACTAAGGCCACACCTCCTAAACCTCCCCAGACAGCACCACCAACTGGGGACCAAGTGTTCAAACACCCAAGGCCGTGGGGAACATTTCTCATTTGAATCATCCCACTTTTCCAGCTGTCTGAAATGGCAGTAAGTGGGCAGATCAGCTGCCCAAACCCCAAAACCCTCTTGATCCTTAACTCTCCCTATCAAGTTCAGATAGCACCCTTAAAAGTCACAGGAAATGTCAATCTCATGGATATCCAAGAACTTCCCTGTAAGCTCATTAGTAACAGATCGGGGAATAATGCCAGTTTTATCATTTTATCTGTAATAATTTAATGAAGTTATTTTGTACTGCTGCCAGTTGACAGGGTACAGCTTAATCCCAGTTTGACTGCTATGCTGGCATTTCAGGTCTCAGAGCAGGAAGTATTTCCTACTTCCCAGAAGAGAGGGTGCCAAGGGCAGAGGACCGCTCCTGCATCAAGACTGGAACATGGTCCTCCGTGAAAGCAGATCTGCTGCTGAGGCTGTGCCTGAGGAGGTAAAGCGTGTACGTTTCTTCTCTTTAATTTGGTTTCCCATCTAAGAACTGGAGTTTACACAGAGAACTTTATATCTAGAAGACTCCCAGTTCGGAAACTCTAACCTAGATGAGACAGGACAGGAGAGATAGCCAAACGGAAAGAACAAAAGAACAAAAATCTACTACAGTAATGCTGAAAAATAGCTACATAAGCAAAGAGAAAGTGGAAATGCCTGGGAAGGGTGAGCCGTGAAAGCAGATCCTTCACACACCGCAAAATCCATAAACTGAGGTTCTCCAGGCTCTTTGGCAAATCGGCAAGAAGATGCCTTGGGGTCTCCGTGGACTGAATGTGAGTGATTCAGAGGATGCTGACTGTCTCTCCTTGTTATAGTGGAAAGGCCCCAAATTTGGCCTTCTGGTGGGATTTTTTATCTTATTACTCGGTCATTGAACAACCAAAAGATCCTAAAATCTGACCCTGTACCTGATTGAACCCGAAGAGGAATTTTAGGTAGAACCCTTCATGTCCTTGTTGTGTTTTAGGTAGTCCATCTTTAAGCCAAAAATAATATTATAGATTTTCAGAAGTGTACATTAGAACATGCATACTCTTTCACACAAGGACAGAAACAAAGCCTTTTAAAATTGCCCACTGTTTCATTTATGTAGAAATGATAGAACTTTTATCAATTAAAAAACAAATATTTAAATATAAAAGATCAATAATAAATGAACTGGAGAGATAAGTCCATGGCATAGTGTTTACCTGGTATGCCCAAGGCCCTGTATTCTATCTCTAGAAGTGCAAAATAAAATATAATAATTTTTAAAATATCACTGTTAACAATTAATGTTAAAAATTAAATTTATCATTGGCCAGCCACCCTAGTCTATGTTACAAATTCCAGACCAGGTCCATCTCAAAAAACAAGGTAGATGGCACATAAGGAATGCCATCAAAGGTTGATCTCCAAACTGCATACGTGCACACAGAGAGAGACAGAGACAGAGACACAGAGATACAGATACAGACAGAGAGACAGGCAGAAAGAGACAGACAGACAGAGAGATAGTCAGAGATCCTGTGATTTCAATCTTCTCAACCCCAGATTCTTTCAAAAGAAGTAGAACAAACTAACTACTAACCAAAACTTTTGTTTAGCTTTTAGTGGGTTTTAGTTTGGTTTGGATTTCAGTGTTGGGCATCAGAGATTCAACCTAGAGCCTTGTGCATCTGTACATACTAGGCAAAAAAAAAAGGATTAATTCTACACAGTAAGCCCAACAGGGCCTTGAACTTCCTGCCTCAACTTCCCTAGAGTTTGCAATTTCAGGTCTGAGTCTCCAGGTCCCATTTGCCTTTGTTGGGATGGGGGGCTATCAAGTGTCAGACTCGGCCTTTTTATCTTCCTGTGCTGGCCACAATCCGAACAACTCTAACCACATAAGGAACTCTCCAGAGATCTGTGGGTCTATGGGAGAAGAAGACCCTTGGGTGAGTCCACTGTACACACAGGCTCCAAAGAGAAACCTCACCCCTGCCTATCCCTGACTCTAAATCTGATCCTCACTTTCCTTTTAGAGGCAAATCTCACACACTGTCTCTACAGTGTGTACTCTGCCTGTCATCCAGCAGCATATTTCCTCTCATACCAGGGCATATGACAAGACTTCTTGCAGGCTCCCTTTGGTAATGTTGGAGTCATAGAACCATAAATTATCTTTTCTCTTCTTTCTTCGTATCAAGAGGCCATCTGAAACAGTGTATGAACTCCACTGGGCACTCACTGGTTTTAGTTCCAGGATAAAAGGATGACCAAGCCCCTAGGCTAAGGAAGGGCTGGATGACTCCTCCCGGGATTTATCGAGTGATTTATCTAGTGATTCATGTGAAGCCCATGGGGAGCATATGAGATCGATCTGAAAGCTTCTAAAAGGTGCCCAGATTCTTGAGCATGATAAGGGATGGGGGGACCTTAATTCATGGCGCCTCTTGTCCTTCATACTTCATTTCTTCAGTATATTAACTTGGTTCTGTTTGCCTGTGAGAGGCAGAACGCCCTACACAGAGTTATCTCAAAGGGCATGTGGTCTAAATATTATTATCTGGTTCCTGGGAAACCAGAGATCCATCTACTTTTTCAGCTGTGCATGGCCTCAGACTCACAATCCAAAAGGTCTATCAGACTCTAAGAAGGAAGTCAGAGGAAAGGACGGTGGAGAGGTGGAGGCAGAGATCCCCTCTCACTGTCTGTCAAGAAGTCCACCAGTCCTTTCCACATGGCATTTCTGGTAATAGTGACCAAAACTAGGCACACCAGAGTCTACAGAATGGGCTTGCCATGCAGGGACTCTAACTCGAGTGAAAAGCCGTGGTTTTGTCAACGAGGGAAAAGAGAATGGCTATTAGAGGATTAAGAGGCTACTATTAAAACCCAAAGAACACAAGAATAGGGGACGATGATGGACAAAGGCTGACAGCAGGTCAGAGGCGATCATGGGTGACACGCTGAAAACATGAGAGGCTGAAACAGAATTCAAAATCAGAGGCCGTGTGAAGACACACAAGTGAAGGAGAGAAGCTGGCAGTGAACGCAGACTCATTTACCCAGCTGGTGGCGCTTATGCCTGCCTACAATCCCAGAACTCAGGCAGCTGAAACAGAAGGAAGGCTGCAAGTTCACAGCCACTCTGGGCTGCACAAGGAGTGTCAGAGTAGCCAAGACTACAGAGTGAGTCCCTGTCTAAACACCTTCAAACCTCCTAGATATTGAACTCCAAGCCTATAAAAATTAAAAGGATCATAACAACATAGAAAAAGGCATCTAACAGTTCAGAATAGACCCCACAAACCACATCAGATACCCGTGGGAGGAAGAGTGGGTCATCCAATACTTGGATAACAAAGGGCTGTTTTGGGGGGTGACACAGATTTAATAGCTTCTTATCCTAGCTTTGGTATTTTAGAAACAGACCCGGAAGCAAGCCTTACATGCTCAAGTCCACCAGGAGCTTTGATTTCAGGGGAATTCAGGTGGGAGAAAAGTGAAGGTCAGGGTGATAGAAATAAAACAGGATGCGATGGGGGCTGGGCTAGGGCTTCGTGAGGAGACACAGCTAGTCCCAACCAGGCAGAGCCCACACAGATGTATATACACACACATGTGAGCACACAAACATGCATGCACACGCGCGCACGCACACACAGAGTATGGAATGAGTATCTCTGAGGACTTTGGAAAGGCTCACAGGAAGGGGGTTGGGATGTTGCCTGTCTTCTGTCTCCTGTTGCCCTCAATCACCATTCACACCGCAAGGGTTACCTGTCCTTACTTCTAGATTGTGTCCTCTGGCCAAACCTATGACTGCTAAAGATGCCAGCCATATTCTTTCCTATTCTGGAGATGAAAGAGGGGCCAGAGACTTGGGTTTCCAGTGCGAGCCTGGTGGGCACCATGAATATCAGTATGACAGCCAGCCAAGGTAGGGGAAACAAGTGGTAGGTTCTAAGAAAGATACATGAGTGGACCGGGGAATCCTGAGAGCTGTAACCAACACACAAGAGCACAGTCTACACAGAATCAAATGTTAGACAGATTAAGTCTAGCAGTGTTTAATAATTTTTAAAAAAGATGGCCAAGAAAGGGTGGGAGAAAAAAAAGTTGTACATATTATTCTTTGATGAAAAAAAAAAGCTTTTCTAAGTCTAAAATAGACTCAAAATCATTAAAGATTTTGTTTTAAAAAATTAGCATATTTGACTAAAACATCTTCCTGGGAAAAGACATAGGTGTACATGCAAATGTAAAATAAGATTCAGGAAACATAGACAGTAGTTACATCAGGTTAAAAAAATTAAAGATAAGCAGTGGCTTATAATAAGGCCTGTAAATCATAACAAGGGGAACTGGGTGAAAGACCAATGGCTCAGTCTACCAGATAACCATTTCTACAGTGGCCAGACTTCTAAAGAAAACTCAGATAAGTAAATGCACAGGGGCAGGGAGGATACATTCCAGTGGTCTTGATTGCTTTACAGTGTGAAAATAAATTTTCCAAAGTTCTGCCAAATGAACTGAAAATTACTGTTATGTCCTCATTTCTATAGCCTCAACTCAGGAATTTTTTGTTTTTTTTTAAGGAAATGTTAGTTTTTGGTCTACTCCTTAGAGTCTGTGATGCTGATGCTATATTGAATTCTAACTCATTTCCACAAAAAAACTTTTGTCTGGGCACCCCAACTTCATAAAATTCTGAAGTGTTTATTTAAACTGCTTCCTAAGCTGTTAAGAATGAGTGTAAACACCTGCAACCCTAGCACTTGGGAAATGAAGTATCTGGAGTTCAAGGTCTCAAAAATACCAAGAAGAGAAGAGGGGAAGCTTTTTTTCTTTTTTTCTTTTCTTTTTTTTTCTTTTTTTTTGTATGGTAAAAATTACTTGTTACAATCAGGGCACTTTTTGGAGTGTTTTCTTAGCTGTTATTTAATAGATCATAATAAGAACATTAGAAAGACAGTGGAGTTTTACTTAGAATCATTTGAAACACAAATTAGATAAAGAACAGATCTAATGCCTAAAATCCAATAAGTAGAAAAAACTGCAGCTAAATTCGAAGAGCCTACTGGATTGTCAGATTTAATGCTTTCTCCTGAACAGTGCATAAGTAATGTGAATGTGATGGGCAAAGCAATGACTTGTTTTCAAAAATCTACATCTCTATGGAGATTCATAATGGAGTTTGGCAGCTTCAGAAAAAACCAAAGTTGTTTGTATTCAACTTTCCATTCAACAGCAATGGCCAACTAGTTGCCGGATGCAGTAAGATGATCTAGGGTTTGCAAGGAATGCCAGGAGCTAAGCCCTTTTTCTTTAACGTATGGATTTGGTCCAGGAATGAGTTCTGGGCATTAACTTCCATGATCATTTCCCTTCATCCCTCATGCAGGAAGGAAATCAGAGATGCTTCCAGGCAGGATCTTCTCCCCTTCTACTGAAACCCGGCTTCAGATACAGACAGCATCATCTAATGCTCACCAAGTAACAAGTATGTGGTGGCGCCTTTGCCAAGCCCCAGGCACCAGGCTCTGTTGAATCTTTTGGTAGGATTCGAAATCTACCCAGGCTAGACATGTTTGTCTTCCAATTTTGGCCATGACTTATAAAAAGGAAAAATAAGTGGGAAAGCCAGAAATGTGAAAAGAATTTAACACTTCTGAAAGCTTTGGATATGATTTTTGCTTGAGGCAGTAACTCAAAACCTCAAGTAAAATCTTACTTGATCTGTTTCATCTCTATATTACTTGCGCTGGGTCCAATAGTCCCAAGTTCAAAATAGCAATGACCAAGAAAGCTTCCCCATAGTTTTCTACTCATTAAAATGGAATCCCAGAGAAGGCAGGAGTATTCATCAGGCTTCTTTACTTGTTTATCTCAAGTGCCTAGAAGCCTGTTCAGCAAATGACTTAAGAGCTAAGAGACTCTGTGGCAGGATTTCTTTCTGATCTCACTTAGATGCTGAGAAAACAAAAGCTTATATCTGATGTGCTGACATTTGTAGATCCAGTTACTTTTAGGGGGCTAGTCCCCAGCAGGCTTCTCCATTATAAAAGAAATCCATTGAATTGTGCCAAATGCCTTTAGTTTCTTATTCTTTTTTGTTTTTGTGTGTGTGGTATACATGTGTTGTTCATGAATGTGTGAATGTGGTGTGTCATGTGTTGCTTGCGCATAGATATGCAAGTGCACATGCCATGGGCATTGTAAGGAGGCCAGAGGAGGTAGCAAGTGTTTCCTCTGTCATTCGCCACCTTATTCCTTCAAGTCAGGGTCTCTTGTCCTTTGGGCTAGATTGACTGAGTAGCAAGCTGGATCTGCCAGTATGTGCAACCACGCTCATCTTTCTACATGGGTGCTGGGGAATTTGAACTCTGGTCCTCATGTTTATAAAGCAAATGTTCTTATCCAGTGAGACATCTCCCCAGCCTACCTCTGATATTTTCTTAGCCAGATTTTTTTGATCTATCAAGATTTAGATACATATCTCATAGCTATTCTTTTATATAAAAAGGTTTATGGTTTGTCCTTTCTTGCTAAGTCTAGTGTAAGAACAAAACATTTCACAGATTACATTTCTTAAACAATCAAAGAAGCCAATTCTAGAGAAGTGGGGCAAAGATTTGAAAACTCTTAGATAACAAACTAGCTTAGAAATTAAAGGGAGAAATTGAAAAATGTGACGGCAAATGTTGTAAAGCATCAGATCTAGGGATACAGAGAGCAGAATCAGTAGGGAAAACCAATGGTGGTAGCCACTCTGCTCAGAAGTAGGATGTAACAGAGGGGTGCAGGAAGTGTGAGGGGCCCTGCCATAGTCACACCAATGTCATAAACCATAAAGAAATGCATATACCAAAGTAAATGGTGATCCCAGCATTTTGAGGAATAGACACTGAACAGCTGAGAACATAGGCCCCTGACAATAACCTTCAGCAATCTAGCTAGCCACAAGGCAACACTCCACAGTTAGGAAAGCAAATCCCACCAAAAGCATTCTCTATGCAAAAGATAGAGAGCGCAAGTTCAGCCCATGAAGGTAAGCACTGCTAACAGGTCAGAGGGCAACTGGGAAAGTTTTCAGGAAGCCAAGTAAGTAAAAATAGTCTGCTAATCAAAGTTTATGAGCAACTTCTCAGAATTAGTGTTGCATCAGGGACGTGTCTCCCACCCTTGCAACACAAGAGCTCTGAAAGGTGGAAGCAAAGCCCCCTGTTTAGACACCCACAGCTGTCACCTACAGAAGAGGATTGACAACAGAAGAGATTTGTCATTCCCAGGCTTTTCCTGGCACTTAGTGTCTTTAGTCATTTAAAAATAGGGGAAGTGCCTTCTTCGCAGGACAGCGTGGAACCAGCAAAAAGACTGCAAGCTGACCACGCAGAGAGGCATGAACAATCCGTTGGAGAAACTACAGATACCACTGCCTTAAAAGGATTAATAAAACATTAAAAATGCTCTATCCATAGGTTTTAAATGTGCAGGTCACTGAAAAACTAATTCAAACTAATATTTGTTCAGTCATATGGCATTTGAAACTTAGGAACATTCAAAATTGAAATCTTTTCTTTCTTTGCAAAAACTTAAGAGTGGCTTGAACTGGATTCTGTTGTGAAAGGGGAGCGC
>LOJH01027634.1:2083-18595 GCA_001685095.1 Ellobius talpinus
GAAGCAGGAAGAGGAGAGGGAGGGGGAACTGTGGTTGGTTATGTAAAATGAATAAAAAAAAGAAAAAAAGATTTGGAAAAGTCAAAAGGGATGTATAAATGTAACCAACTATCACAATCTGTGCTCAAAAGCAACAGAAACAAAACCAGGAAAATAAATCTATAGTCTCCTAAAATATATACATGTAAAAAAAGTTACCAGACTCAGAAAAGAAACTCACAAAAGAGGTGTAAAGTATACAAGGTTGAGAGGTATAAAAAGATAGTTTTGGGTTGGTAATACAAATTAGGATGGAAAGTAAATTTGGTACAACACTTTGAATTCACCAGAAAAGAGTAGATAGTGTTTTCTTTGAATTAATCAAATGCAAATGGCTAAATTCTTACCTGTATACATTTGTATATAGTTATTGTATATATTGTATATGGTTTTACTATGTTAGTTAAAAATCTTCCTTTCTTTTCTATTTTAGACAAAAGGGGGAAATGTGTGATATTTTGATCGTGTTCTGAAAAATAAAGCTTGCTTGCTTGCTTGCTTGGAGTCAGAGGGAAGAGTTAGCCACTAGCTGACCAAAATTAAGCACAGAGGTTTCAGAAGACTGACAGATAAAAAGGAAGTAGTAAGACCGGGCAGAAAAACATCTGGCTCGCTGGTTGGAGGAAAGGACAGAGCAGGTAAGAAGACAGTGGCTTCTTTGCTTCTCTGATCTTTCTTTCATGCTCTTACCCCAACATCCGATTCCTAAATTTTTATTGATAGAGAATAATTAATGTTCCAGCCACACCTTCTAACAGTGCCATTCCCTATGAGATTTTGGGGCCAATTATATTCAAAGTCCCACACAGATGATTGTGAACCGTCATTCAGACATCTGGGATTGAAACGAGGCCCTCTGCAAGGTAAACCACTAAGACAACTTTTTAACTCCAAATTTATTTTTTCAAAGATAAGGTCTCATATAGACCAGACTGTCCTGGAACTCACAAAAAAAATCTACCTACCTCTGCCTCCTGAGTGTTGATATTAAAAACATGCATCACCACACAGGGCTTCAGAAAAATTCAATCAATAGCCAAGAATCACATAGAAAAATACGGAAAATGTGGAAACAACAGTAATAAAGGTAAAGAAGAAATAAAAACCAACAAAGAGTGAGATGATTTGACGAAATTGGATTAAATATGACACCCAGCTGCTTCTAAAAAAGCCTAAAGTACAATACAATGAATAGCCAGGCATAGAGGCAAATCACTTTAATCCTGGTACTCCGGAAGCAGAGGCAGGTGGATCTCTGTGAGTTTGAGGTCAGCCTGTTCTACAGAGTGAGTTAGCCCTGGCAGAGTTAAATGGTGAAACTGTATCAAAAAACAAACAAACAAAATACAACGAATGAAAATGAAAATCAAAGTGACCATCCTCAGCTATGAGTTACGAAAGACCCTTTCTCAAAATACCCAAAGTAAGCAAATAAAAAGTCTTAACGAAAACAGAAATAAGGGCCAGGCATAGTGGTATCCAACTTTAATTACAGCATTCAAGAGGTAGAGACAGGCATATCTCTGTGAGCTCAAGGTCAGTTCTTTTCAGGCCAGCCTGAACCACATTACTGATGCTCTATCCAAAGAGGTACAAACAACAACAAAACAACCAACCATTAAGGAAAGTACTTTTCATCAGATATAGCAGCTGAAATCTATAATCAAAACACTCAGAAGTGGAGCAGGGAGATGGAAAATTCAAAGTTAGTTTTGGCTACAAAATAAGATCTGTGTCACTTCCCCACCTCTCCTCCAGTGCTAGGGCTGGAGGGGAGGAAAGGGGAATGGAAAGAGAGATGAAGTAGAGCTGGTCTGGAATATGGCAGCCTGGACCTGCCTCTCATTAAAACAGAAGGCACAAGATTAAAAAAAAAATACTAGTAGGAGTTGTTGGCCAGAGAATTCCAGACTCCCAACACAATGTAACTTATTTCTGTTGCCCATAGTAGCCTCCCAAAGGCTGAAGGTAAGTCAGGACTGCTAAAGACACCATGCACTTTGGACACACAGGACTTGGAGGATTCGAGCTAGATATGACCTGACAGTCTCCTCCTCAAGGACTAGCTTTCATAGTAACAGAAGGTGCTAAAACAGCCCTACCCAACTGTGACATCTATGAACCACAACAATGACCAGCATGGCAAGATGTTCCTAAAGGTGTAATAATGGTACTCATAGCTTGTTGGCAACCAACAGCTGTCTGATTAAATTAAGGACTGCTTAGCAGAAGGGAAGTCATGCCTGGTGCTGGAAAACTAGCCAATTGCTGTGGCTAGTGAGATCAGGGCTCTTTGAGGAGAACCTACTGCCACCACTTCACTAAACCAGCATAACTCCTAACTGCACTCCAAGTACTCTCACCATTCACCAAAGAGCTTCCCTTGAGAGCAGAGATTATAGAAAACCACAACTGCTCAAATCAGAGAATAACTAACTGATCATGGAGTTCCCAGTCCCAATGGATATGTATACAACACAACTCCTGTACCTAAAGCTCCAGGAACATTGTGGAAGTGGGGACCAGAGAGACTGTAGGAGCCAGAGGACCAGAAAGTCTGCTGTGAGAACATATCTTGTAGAAATGACAGGGAAGCTACAGACATGATGACAATATGGATGTCTAAACTAGACCTAAAATATAACACAAAGCCATGCTTTTGTGGAAGGGGGAAATCTCACTGGATCCCATTCCCAGATGAAGAACTATAGGCAACTAAGGACTGCTAATTGCGGGACAATTAGAATAGGCCTGCAATTGGCTATCTAATACCAAGAGATCAGCTCTGAAATCATATACACACGAGCCACACTAAACTGACTCTGCAAGCTATATTTATATATTTATGTATTTATATATATATGTAACAATAGAAAAAGAGGCCATGAATTTGAGGAGAAAAAGGGGGTACATGGAAGAGCTTGGAGGAAGGAAAGGAAATGTAGGATATTATGCAATTATATTTTAAGTTAAAATATTAAAACTAGTGAGAGAAGAGATAAGTAAGGTAAGGTATCAAGGAAGAATGACTAAAGATAAAAGCTGGAAATAATGAAGGAGGGAAGGTAAAGACAGATCAGTCAGTCTGTCCATCCTGGTTTCTCACTTGTACCAGAGGATGACACAATGCTACTATAAAGAGGTGATAAAGGCTTTAGGATCTTATGGGGCCATATTGTCCTGTTCAGTGCTGCTACTAAAGAAAAAAGCAGCACAGCCCAAGTGGTCTGTGCATGATGTATACTGTGGCTTCTCTATGACAATTCCTGTGGCAAAAAGACACAGTTTCCTCTGGGCCTGTTTTGTGGTATCTAGGATTTCAACCCTACCCTGAGCATGCCATAAACACCTTACTGAGCAATTCTATCTGCTACATCCAAAGCACAGATGGTCACCAGAACATTCTGTCTGCTGTCACCAGAGGAAGCCAAGCATTCAGTAAACAAGGGCCAAGCCTGCCAGCAACATTGCAGCCAATTCACACAGGGATGTAGTCCTTTCTGCTCAGACTGGGCATGGACCACATGTTCTCGGGGCCTAGAATTTAGCAGATTATTTGACATTCAGAAAATACTGAACTATGACTACATCACCTGCAGTGATCTCTGCTGATGCTCCACCACCTCTGCATCCACTGGAATACAAATGGACTTTTTCACAGCAGAAGCAGGGCTTCCAGGTCTGAGTCTATTCTCAGTTCTTCACATGGCCTATATCCAGATCATTGTCTTATCGAGCTGCTCCCCAGTGTCAGTCTGCTTGGCTGTCCCTGCTGACTCTCACAACTGCACAGATTATGCAGACAAGCAAGGGAGTCCACCTCTTATGGTTACAAGATCTCTGAAAACTCTGCCTGTCTGATACAGACCCCCTGTTAAAAGTGTCCATAAAAGTCAGATGTGGGGGCTTCCACATGTAATCCCAGCACTAAGGAAATTGAGGGAAAAGGATTTTGAGTTCAAGGTTGGCCTGGGTTGGCAAGATTGTCACAAACAAGGCACGGGGTGTGACTCATTAGGTAGAGCTCTTGCCAGGCTTGATGCATAGAGTTCTTGGTTTGATCTCCAGCACAGAATAAACTAGGTATGGTGGTGCATGCCTATAAACCTAGCACTTAGAGGTAGAAACAGTGGGGCCATAAGTGGAAGGTCATCCTGAGCTATATGTCAAGTTCAAGGCTAACCTAGTATATACGAGATCCTGTCTCAAAAAACATAACAAGAGGCTGGACAGATGGCTCAGAGGTTAAGAGCACTGGCTGCTCTTCCAGAGGTCCTGAATGCAATTCCTAGCAATCACATGGTGGGTCACAACCATCTGGTGCCCTCTTCTAGCCTGCAGGAATACACGCAGGAAGAACACTGTATACATAATAAATTTAAAAAGCAAACAACCAAACAACAAAAAGAACAACAAAGTACCTGCCCATGAGAAACATGTTGAGATATTTACCCTGGATCAAACAGAGACATTGGTCCACAAGGTCACTCCTCCTCCCTCTCCCAGAGTGTGTTCCCTGGCCTCTGTACATGACCTTTAGGTTGTCATGTACTCCCAGGGTCTGTTGGTAATCAAATCTGTATTTTCATCTTGCTTCTCAGGGACTGAAAGGTACTTTTATCTTAAAAGTTCTCCATACTGGGACGAACATGGTAGCATACATCTTTAGCACATGTCTTTAGTCCCAAGGCAGAAGCAGGTAGATCTCTGTGTTCAGTGCCAATCTAGCCTACAGAGTGGGTTCCAGGTAGTCGGAGTTACACAGTAAAACCCTGGATCTAAAAGAAAAATCCTCTCTATCCACTTGTATTTTTGGACTCCCTTCCACCAACTTGTACCTTTATGATCAACTATACACGTGCACATGTATGTGTGTGCACACATATACCCCACACACTTCATCTTTGTGGTACTGAGGACTGATCCCAAGGTCTTACACATGATAGGTAAGTATTTTACTACTACACTGCATATTTAATATACATTTAATACTGGACACTTTTTCTTACTCTAACTTTGTATAGTATGTTTTGCAATATCAAGTCTAATGATTCATTTGTCTGGCTCTTTTTGACAATATTAAAAATTGAATCTAGGACTAAAGTGGCATATTATTTGTGTTTTAATAAAGCTTGCCTGAATATCAGAGAGCAAAGCAGCCATACTAGTCAGTCATACGCAGTGGTGGCACACACCTTTAATCCCAGGACTCAGGAGGCAGATGGCATCTCAGTGAGTTCAAGGCCACCCTGGCAACACATGATTGAATTTGTCTAAAAGAGAAACAGAGCTCACACAAAGGTGATCTCAGCACTGAGGAGGTAGAGACAGGAGTGATATGGCTGGGTGGAGAGAGAATATAAAAGGGAAGAGACAGGAACTCAGTGGAGTGTGGAGTCTGAGGTTGGTGGAGAGCATTGCAGGATTGTCCTGTTGTCTGAGCCTTGGTAGAGGTAAGAAGAGCTCTCTAGTGGTTGGCTGCTTTGCTTTTTTGATCTTCAGCTTGAACCCCAATATCTGTCTCTGGGTTTTTATTACTTGTGCTACATAGGACTGTACTCATTTTCTTTTATAAAACACTTTTAATTGTCATTAAAATAGTCATAAAAAAAGCTTGTGGTATTTTTTGTTTTGTTTTTCAAGACAGGGTTTCTCTGTGTAGTAGCCTTAGCTGTCCTGGAACTTGCTTTGTAGACCAGGCTGGCCTCAGATCTGCCTGCCTCAGCCTTCTGAGTGCTAAGACTAAAGTGTGTGCCACCATGCCTGGCCTGTGGTAATTTTTAAAATTAGACTGCATTAAAGAATTGAGATCTTTAAGATATTGAACTCTCATTTATGAATACGCCCTAATGTGCTCAAGTAAAGCTTTGTGCCTTTGTTCCACCATAACACTGGTTATGCCTCACAAGGCTCATTTCTGGGCACTCTAGAGAGATTCCTTCCACTATAACAGCGACTTGTCTTTCCTGATGTAACAGAGGCTTCTGAGGATGGGCAGAGCTACCCAGACCACAGGGAGGATATTCCTGGGGTAGGGGTATGCACACATTAGGACTGGGTAAGCACTGACAAACAGCCTTCGAGAGGGTGCTCCAGAGTCACCAGCACACACGTCTTCAAATGCACTTCTAACAGACCCAGAACACCTTTTGTCCTTAAAAGATTTAGAGAGAAACTGAAGCAGGGACTGCGCTTGAGTGCAGCTGTCTGTGGGCTCACATACCTACAAGACCGGGCTATGGGAGAGGAGGGCTATTTGCCATGATCCTCCCTTCTGGGTGCGACACTAATTTTGGATCATAATTCAAATCCTCTTCCCTTTTGAGAAGGTGAATGTAAAACTTGATTTCTGGTTCTGACAACCAAATTCCCAATACAAACTACCTGTTTTTAGTGAATTCCTGCAGTTCATTATAGCTAAAGAGCATCTCAACCCCACTCTGTGAGGCCTTGTAGGAAGAACACTCTGTCCTTGTCATCCCCCAGCCTCTGGAGCTGGGGTTGAATGCTTGGTTGACTGGTCCTGAGGGTAGGGCAAGGACTGTCAGGATGTCAGTCCTTAGTGCCCAGCTTCCAATGGTCTTTCCTGCCTTACTTCTCAGCCTTCTGTTTTTATTCAAAGATTTATTTTCATTTTTCATTATGTATGTAAATGGTAGTACAAACTTAAAGGCATCAGATCTTCTAGAGCTGGAGTTACAAGTGGTTATGTGTCACCCAGTGTGAGTGCTGGGAATTGAACAGAGGTCTGTGACTGTAAAAACTCTCTTAACCACTGAACCATCTCTCTAGCTCATCCTCCTAGCCTCTTAATCCACACTCTGAGCTCTTTGATACTGGCTTGTGATTCTTTTAGGAACCCAGTATTTATCTAATGCAAACACCAAAGGGCAGGGCCCGCAATATCTACTCTTAAGCTCTTTCTGTATGGACTCTCTGACAGGAGAGGTCAGCAGCAGCCCTTTCTTGCTGCCTTACACTTAAGAGATCAGAACTTGTCATCCCCACCTTAGGCCCATGGAGAATGCTTGGCTAATGTAGCATAGACAGGGGACTCGCAACACTGGGAACATCATGGTTGTTTTCTGAATGAAGACACCTCCTCCTCCTCCTCCTCTTCCTTCAACTCCAGATGTAAGGAGCACTCAGTAGTCAAGGCAGACTTACCCTCACGCCATGGAAGATGAGAGGGAAGCCTTTTCTGGGCAGCTTCTCCCAGCCCAGCAGCGAAGTTACTACTTTGGGATCAGCACAGACCTCAAGCTCCCTGTGATAGAATAGGCGAGAGGGTAGTGCCAGCAGGGCCGAGTGGGACCTATAGTTCTTCACTAGCTTTGTGACCTGTAGGGAAAGGGTAGGCACAGGTCACAAGGAGAAGTCAAAACCATACAGCTCCTGTCCAGGTTTTATCCCTGTTGTCCTTGCAAGGCAAGCTTGAAACCAACCATCTTAATGCTAACTTCATGGGGTAGTTCTCTGCTCCTGCTTCTATCTGTTCTATTAGCTTGAACTCTGAGGCCAGGACAAGTTTCTCAGGTGACTCTGAATCTCAAAGATCCATTTTAGCAGAAAAGGTAAACACCAGGAAGGACAAAAGGCTTCTTTTGTGATTCTCCTGGGTTCTGATTGTTGAGCATCTCTTAATTGGTGCAGTCAGCTCTGGATACTTCTTTGTGCTGTAGTTTTTGCCTTTGATCTGCCATCTTACTGTGGGAACCCACGTGTGACTCAGTTTCCATCTGGAGTCCATTCTGACTTGTAAGTCATTTGAGTTCAAGCTTGCCTGCTTTGCTTTTTCCAATAAACTTGAGGGCTGTGAGAGACTTCTGATTTAGCCCATGAGAAAAGAACACACCATCTAGTAGAAAGAATATTGCTGACGACAAACCTCAGGAACATCAAGATAGAAAGTGAGGCTGCTTCCAAACAGCAAGTGCATGTTAGTTAGAAGGCTGCTCACTCAAGGACAGGAATGGTCTTATGGTTAGACACTGACTGACTGTGCTGTGTTTTACTTCTGCTTTTGTACATAAGCAAGTTCTAAAATAAATTCTGGGCTGTTTTGACATTCTATTCTATGTTTTCTGTCTCAGTTTTTTTTTTTCCATCTGACATTTCCTTAGCCTTAATGTCTCCCGAATCTAGGAACCCTAGCTGACTTTGTGGGAGCAGGCTCCTACATCTTACAAGCTCAGCCTTTAAATGAAGTGCTATAAAGTTCTGACTCAGTGCTGGGGGCAGAAAGTAAGAGCTGCTGTAATAGCCCTGGTACATCTTTGGTCCTGGGGATAGCACCAGCATGAGGAAAAAGCTTTTTCCCTCCAATTGCTTGGGAAATTGGTGCAATACAAGCATCTGTCCTTGTTTATGGCTGTGATGGTCAATTGTCACTGTCAACTTCTTTAGATTTGGAGTTGCCTAGGAGACACACCTCTGGGTGACTCTGTTGAAGGTGTTTCTAAAGAAGTTTAATAAGGTGGGAAGACCTCTGGATGTGGTGGCACCAACTCATGGGCTGAGTCCTATATTGCATAAAAAAGGAAAATGGAAGAAGCCAGATTCTGTTTCCTGATGGCAGATGCCTCATCCCACCATGCCTTCTTTGCCATGCCATATTATCCCCTCAAATGGTGCCAAAACAAATCTTTTTCCCCACGAAATCGTCCCTGACAGGTATTTTGTCAGTGCAACTGAAGTAATTATACTGGCAAAATGCCCATTAGCCTCAGGACAATAAACTACATTTGAAAAAGCAGAATGTGTCCCACTATGAAGATTCACACCAGTTCAGAAAGCAGAGAGAACAAGGGAAAGAGGAAGAAACCACTTCTTTTTCAGAAAAGGATTTGCATGTCCCAACATGCACAGGAGATGGGTGAGAATGTGTCTCCATGGGCAGGGCAACACTCAGGCATCCTCTCTGACCCAGGAGATGCCATGCTGCACCCCATCCTAGGGGCACCTATATGTGTTCCTCTGCTCCTGGGACAGCAGGCACCTTTCTTATGAGTGTTATCCCAGAGATCCTCCTCAGCCTGAAGAATCACAGCATTCTTTCCCCAGTCTGTGCAACACTCACTCCTTGGATTTCCAATGGAGGAAAGGGTTTTATTTCTCTGAAAACCTCTCATGACTACTATACTTCATTAACACCAGGAAAACAAGTTCAGATGGAAATCTGTTGGTATTATAACAGTTTACTAATAATAAAGTTTACAGAATGTTTAATTATAGAAGTTTCTAGCCATTTAATGATGTCCTACAGAGTTCAGATTCCCAAGTTCATTCTGTTGTGAGCTCCCAAAGATGCAAGTTCCAAAGTCCACTTTCAGAATCTGATGGTGTATAAGCCCAGTGTTAGGTGCAAAGTGTCCCTTTAAAACCCCAAATGGTAGTTCCACTGGCACTGTCCTAAATGACAGACTGGGCTCAGCTCACGCTGGACTCTCACAGGTACACAGGATTGCTGCCGAAAACCAGCATTCCTCAGAAACCTTGACAAGTGGGTTTCTGTTTGTAATGAAAAGCTATCACTTCCCTTATCTGTCCCATTTAGCCAACTATCTCCAGAATGGGCATCTAGCTCCTTACTAACTCAGACAAGCCTTCAATAGGTCAAAGCCCCATGCTAGTTCTCAGGCTATTCCAGTTAACTCACCTACTTCCTGCTGCAACACAACCCTTATAACTGGCAAAACTCTCCCACTATTTCGCCTCTCTCTGCTCAACCCCAAGAGATCGCCTTGGAAGTTTGAGCAAGCTTTTCCTTCCACTCATGGAAGGGTCTGGCTTGGTGGTTTCACTAGGCTTGCACTCACACCCAGAAGCACTTAGGTCAGAAGACCACACAGGACAGATCCTTCCACGCCTCAAGGGCAGGCCCTCTCTTCCTTCACATAGTTACAAAAGCCATTTTCCTTTTTCCTACATTTACGGAGTAAGGCAGATTTAACTGCTTTTATTGTCTTGGATCCCCAAACTCCACATCATCAGTGTTACAATTCCATGGCACCCTCTGATCCAAACAGCAGTCCCTGTGTGACAGAGGAGCAGGCACAAAGTACCTTAAATGCTACCCGGGAAGTGGAGGAGTCACACATGCTGCTTATCATCCTCCCCGGATATCTGTGCATCACTGTGCTGTACATGCTTCCTGAGGGGAGGAGGGCAAGGAGCAAGTGGGTGTTTGTGGACATGGAGATACATCCAGTTATCTTGTGCTTGATTCATGGGCAAGCGGGGTGGGGTGTGGGTGAGAGCAGTGTGGCAGCTGCCCTATGGACCTGCCCTCAGCAGTCCCCCTCCTCCAGCCAGCACTGTCTGCTCCAATAAAACTTTGCTCTTTCTCCATTTGTGTGACAAAGCAGAGAGTTCGGAACTCACCAAAAGAGGGTTGTATGCCCCACAAGCACCAAAGGCATTCTCGTCTCTCAGGTATGCTGGTCTGGACATCAACCTCTCCAACATAGACACGTTCAACCCATAGGCCACGGCCAGTCTGGACTTGATGACTGGGCCAAGCTGCATGGGGTCTCCAGCAAGAACAATCTACAGCATATACAAGGATGCCTGATTAGTGTGGAGTAGACAGGCATGCAGTCCAGCCACAGTAGAAGAGTTATGGGAATTGACAGGCAGGTGGCTCTGAATAGGGTAGGGCTGTGGTGTGCAGGCAGGGCCCCCTTGCATACTCTGGTTATGTGAAATGAGGGAAAACGCTGAGAGACCATGGTGGACACAGCTAGAATTGACAATGACTTAGACCGAGAAGTGGGAAATGAGAAACTGGATGGGCTTGAGACTCAGGTTTCTCCACTAAGCAGTTACTATCTGCTTTTATCAGTTCTGGTACAGCAGTCCAGCTGCCTCTTCCACTTATCTCTCAATGTGACAAAAGCCTCAGGCATGCAGCTTGTGTTCTGGAATTTTCTGCTGTGCCTGACCATGGGAAATTATCCTCGGCCCTTTTCCATGATGTCCTTTCCTGGTAGGCCTCACACTCATTAACATCATGCTGACTAGACTCGGGAGTGTTTTAATTAGACCAGTCCTTGTTCCTCCTAGACCAGTTCCTTAGTTCCTCCTAGACTGTCTCATAAGAGCCTGGTGACTTGAGGGGAGATGGTGGGAACACATCTGGAGGATCCTGACAAGTTCACAAGTGGATGCCAGATGACCTCTCAGCTGGGGGCACTGAAAGAAGCATGTTCTAAAATGATAATCCATGTCACTGTCCAAAGTAGCAGAGAGAAGATAGATGGGGATCTGCCAGGAACACACAGAGCTGTAGGGGCTGGGGGTCTGAGTGAGGAGCCCCTGAAAAATGTAATGGAATGACAGTCAGATCTTAGCAGAGCATGAGGCCCTGTCCTCTCCCCTCTGCCATGTGGAATACCCACACTGGAAACTTCAGCTGTTGAGTCTGCCATGGAGTCCCAGTACCTACAATGGCTCTTCTGTTTGCAATAAGTAAATAATAGCAAGCAAGGGCCTTTCTTCCCAGCCACAAAAGATTGATGCTGTGATGAACAACACAGCGCTGACCTCCCAGATCCTCAGGTCCTAGTCCTTTCACTTGAAGGCTGTGACTGTCACCAAGGGAAAACAGTAAGACAGAAACACACACAAGACACAGGCCTTACCTGACCATTGATGTCTGAAATCAGTCCCAAAGGAATAAGGCATTCTGGCTCACTTGCCTGCCCTGCCTCGTCCACAAATACGTGTGTGAAGTATCCAACTCTAGAGCCAAAGATGTCTGAATGGTAATTTCATTGTATTGTTTAGCAGCTGCTACCTAACACATATTGGCAAAACTCTGCTCTGTGGTGCTGGGATCACAGTGGGGTTTTCCAGGGAAGATAAGACTATGGGTGTCACAAGACTTGGAGTTACAGAGCTGCAGGCCTGCTAGGAGATTCATACGCATCCCTATCAGCAGTTGGTGTTCTGTAAGCAGAACGTGTATGTGTTTGGAAGGACATGAAGGGGTAAGGGTGGGTATGGACAAAGGCCGAGAGCCTCCTGGTAGCTTAAATTCTGGCACCTTGTATCACAGAAACCCTTGCACTTGCTTAGACCTGCACCCTCCCAGTTCAGCAGCCTCTTAGCCATGCGTGGCTCTTAAGCATCTTACAGTGGCTAGTCTGACATAAAGAGCTCTAAGTTTCATACTTGAATAATTAAATGTAGACTGTCTCATTAGTGATTTCATACTGGTTACATAATTAAATGACATTGTGGGGTCAGTGAGATGGCTCAGAGTGAGTGTAAAGGTACCCGACACTAAGGACTTGAATTTGATCCCTGGGACATACAGGCTTGAAGGAGGGAACCAACTACCTCAAGGTGTTTTCTGACCTTTACACTTGCACCCACACACGTACATACAAAATAAAATATTAAAAATATTAAATTCCTAGCTTAAAAATAAATAAAATAGGTAACTAAAGAATCTTTATGAAATAATTTGCAACCTGCTTGTGGCTAGCTACACTTGGCTCTCTCTGTTCTCAGATGCCTAGAACTCAGATCAGAAAGGTGAGCATGTGTGGGCCTAGGTAGTCATCCTCACAGCTACATTCTGGGGTGACTCTGCTCCAAGCTGCAGAGCTGACTGTCCTCAGGATCTCAGCAATTGGGACTCACCCTCAGGGAAGCTTGCTCCTCCTCCTCCCTCAGCCTGGTCTGTGCTACCTCCTCTTCTTACCAAGACCTGGCTTGCTGCCTCCCTGGCTCACTTCTAGTGCACTGGTATGAAGCGCCCTCACTCAGCTTCGTTCCAGCTCTTGGGACATTCCTCCTAGCACTGAGGACAAGTTCTTGGGAAACTTTCTCTGGTCCTTAGTCCATCCCCATCCCTCTTTACCCTCCTGCACCATCACTGCTCCATCTTCTCGGGAGACACCACTAGTGGGTACTTGAGCTGCCCCCACCCAGGATTAACCTCACAGAATTCAGCTGTTTCCTAAGTAGCCTGCCTTCCATTGATCCTTTAAATTACTCATTCAGTAGACTTCTATAAACTAAGGGTCATACCTAATGCCTCTTCTAGAAATTCAAGCCTCTTGTTTCTCCTATCTCCATTCTTGCTCACTAGGCTCCAACTCTGAGGTTTCCATTCCGCAAACATGCTCAGGGCTCTCTAACCACTGTTAGAGAGCTACCACATGCTGCTCGCCTACCTGCCTATCCACCGTACTGCTGAACTCTTTGAGTCTCTTGGTCTCATCAATACTCCTGTTTCCTCAGAAAAGACGCCCATCCCTTACCACTCTTATCCTGTGGTTGACACCTCCCTCCCCTACTCAGTTTCCATCTGGTCAACCTCTTTGGACCTAAGTGTGGGGACTCTGCTCCTCCAACATTCAACACTTACCTCAGTCCTATCTGGTAGAACAGTCCTGCACTGCTACATGTGGTGATTATTATCCTGAAGCGTGAGGCTCTCCAGATATCTTCTCCATCTCTGCAATATGGTTTGATGGCATCAATAATAGTCTGAGGCAAAGAGGTTAGAGTCAGTTTGGGTTTCAATTTATTGATCATTTCCTTAAACTGGACAAAACAGCAAGGCTGGGAGGAATTCTACAAGATAATCTTGCCCTGTTGCTACTTCTTAGTGATGATTAATTATTAATGATTATCTTTTTTTACCCACGTGTACAAGTTTATTAAGATTATGTACAATTAATGATTATCTTAAATTAAGATGTCTTATATTTTCATATTAAGTCCATGTTTTATGAACTCTAAAGGCATGAATATACTATAATTCTTTACATGATCCAGAAAGCAACTTACTATGTTTTTCTAGTCATAATTTATTTTTTGAGCAATATTTATTTTATTTTATTTATTCAAAAACAAACTAGGATACTCTAGTTTTCCAAAAGGGATAGTGGTAACCAAATTAATAAAACAGAACTAAAAAGAAAATAGAATATATTTGAAGAATTACATCTTAGGAAACAGGAATATTGATGAGAATTTAACAAAACTGAGAATGTCCACAAAAGCACTGTTAATCTGGAGATAGGGTGAGAACACAATGAAATATTCAGGAATAAGAGCCCACCATGTAGCTGAGTTGTATCACAACAATAGAGCAATTTTTTCCATTATAACTTTCTACAATAGTTTGGTGTCTACCAAGCTATTACCTCCTGCTCAAATCTGCCCACTAGGTATTCTTCGTGGAAGGATTCCAGGTGCCCATCCCATGCCAGGGGCTCACCTCCTCAAATCTGCAGGTGGCATTCACCCGGACCATGGCAGCTGGCTTCAGAACCTTGCTCTCATGAAGTCGCAAACACACAAGGTCAGCAGCACTGTTGGAGGGAGTGCAGACCAAAATCCTACTGTCCGGCAAAGCATAATGTACCTTCATTAAGAAGTAAGAGACCAGGGATATTATTGCCACAGAGTGGAAACCCTGAGTATTTATTCAACATACAGATTCCTTTATAGGGAACAAGGGGTGTGGGATTGGATACTAATCTCTGAGTATCTGATACATTCCTTGCAATGTCCAAGAGACTACCCCACCTCACTGGGCACAGATGAGATGTAATCAGGTGGTAGTTCCTCCCTGCCCCCACTCCCACATACGTACAGAGAAAGAGCGAATGCAGGGCTATCCAAAGCCTGTATATGCTATATCCCCAGCTCTGCAACCATAACCTTCCACACACCTCCACAGATCCATAGACAGCACCAAGTTATATCAATCTCACAAGCCAAGCTTGGAGCATAGCATAGAATACTCACAGTATGCTTGCTAATCAAAATATGGAATGACATTGCAGTACTATATATACACAGTATTTTCATAAATTTAATCAGAAATATAAAGAAATATAAAATATAGAGACCAGCAATAGCTGCAGAGTAGTGGCTTCAGTACTGTCCAGGCAACTTCTTCAGTAAAGCTTCACAACGGGATCAAAGGTTTACTAGTCTAGAAATGAAGTTTTCTTCTACACTTATGAAATAAACTTAAAATCCTAATACATAAACAGACAATGTTAGGAGCTAAATCTTTCTTAAATTCTTTACAAAGGTCTCTGAAGTTTAAACTAATACTTTCTTAGACATAAACACATGAACACAGCACAGACCGACAGCAACCAGCACCACCATTCTTACCTGCAAAACAGCCTCAATTATTGTCACAGTCTTTCCAGTTCCAGGAGGTCCAAAAAGAATATATGGGAGGGGTCGGCAGTCACCACTCAGAATCCTCCTCACTGCCAGCTTCTGGTTTTCATTGAGCACTGGATTGAAGAACTCCTTATCTCTTGTTTTAGGGATCTGAATTTCATCTACTGCATGTGAAGTGGAAAGACAGCCTAGTCAGATCATCAGATGCTTATTAGATGCTATAAAGGCCAAATAAAACCTGACAATGCCAACAACTTTCAGTGTGGCAGGAGAACATGTTCCAGAACCATCTATGTTTTCTGAGGAAAAGTCGGGAAAAGTTAGTTTTCTAAGCCACTTATAGCATCCCCCGAAATACTACATACAGGGTTTAAAACCTTTTTTGTTGATGATTTTCCCCAAACATTTAAATGAGTTGTTTTAAAGTTGGCATACAAAGTGGTAAGTTTTACTGTGGCACTTTCATACTTCGTTTGGGGTGACCTTCCTGACCCGTCTCCTGCTCACTACACATCTACTGATTCCCTTCCTTCCCGCACTGCCTGCACTCTGCTCTCATGTCATGTGCAGTCTAAAACCCCTTCTTCCTTTCCCCGAGGCCCCCTTAAGACGTCATTCCTTCTCACAGCACCCTTTCTATTTTTATGACCTATGTACTAACATATAAACATGTCTAATAATTAAAATTTAAGATCTGCACATGAGAGAAACCACTTGGTATTTGTCTTTCCAAGTCTGGAAAACTGCGTAGTAATTTCCATTCCATAATTTTCCAGAAAAGGATCATGATTTCATTTTTATCTTAAAACAGCTGTATGTATTAAATTTTATCAATTCAAATTGGATGGGTTGGTTCCACATTTAAAAACAAACTATGTTTAACAATAAGTTTAACAATAAATATGTATCCGTAACCATCTCTTGTATACTGACTTAGATTTCTCGGGATATATATCTAGTAGTATATCAGGGCAATATGAGAGTTCCTCTATTCTTAGTTTTCTTTAATAGATCTTTAAAAAAAGATCTATTTTATATGTATGAATGTTTGTCTGCACGTATGTCTGTGCACCACATGACTGCTGAGTGCCTGGGGCCTGTAGGGGCCAAAAGATGGTGTCAGATCCACTGGAACTGGAGTTGCAGATGGTTGTGAGCTGCCATGTAGGCACTAGGAACCAAACATGGGTCCTATGCATGAACAGCCAGTGCTTCTTCAATGCTGAGCCATCTCTCCAACCCTACTTTTAGTTTTTAATTTTTTGAAACTTCTATACTGGTTTCCTAGTAGTAAATATGCTTTTTTTTTTT
>LOJH01027636.1:3100-18002 GCA_001685095.1 Ellobius talpinus
CCAGGTAGTCTGTGTCCCACCTCCAGCTTCCTCAACCCAAGACAAGATGCCCACCTGACTCACCCCGTGGGGACAGCTGCCCAGACTGACCCCTTCCAGCTCTGCAGGGGCCTCTTCTCAGGACCTCCAGCCGACAGCCTTGGGGACTTGTCTTTTCATCCTACCCTGCCCACGATGACCCAAGCAGAGTTGAGGATACCTGGGTATGGACTCGGCAGATCATACTCAAACATGGCCTTGTTCTGCTCACATGTAACTCTGGGTCCCCACCCACTCCCACCCTAGAACCTTGAGGTACATCAGGGTAATGGTTCAACAAGGGCTTGGGATGTGGCTACTTCACCACCGTGGGCTCTGGCAGAAGCAGAGCTTCGAAGGAAGGGTCACTTCCATAACTGGCATCAGCTACTAGGTCTCTAAGCCAAGAGGGGGCCTTATGTCTCCTCCCAATCCACTGGAAGGATTTGTGAGCTGCCCTTCCTTGGGTCCTGTTTCCCTATGTCCCATGCGCTTCTATGGATACAAGTTGGCTCCAAGCTCGCTAAATAACTTCCCTAGGCCTCAGCTTCATCAGCCATACATAGAAAGGTTTGGCCACTGAAGTTTTAAACGCTTGCTAACCCTGGTACCCCGGGTGTGCTAGTCAATCATCCTCCCCTAAGCTCACAACAAAGACACAGGCTGCCCAGGAAAGTATGCCAAGCCTGAGCCACTTATTCTCTGGGGGCCCCAGTTCCTCTATAGCCCTGCCCTGCTGGAGGTGATTTCTAAACAGGCTGCCCTGACTGTACTGGCCCAAAGCCTCCAGGACACCAGCCCCGAGATCCGTGTGGCCAGCCTGCAGGGTCTTGGAAACATACTCTTCCACGCGGAGGTGAGGGCCAGAGGGCCATGTAGCCGCAAGCGTCAGGTGGGCAAGGTCCAGTGGGCTGGAACCCTAGCTCTGTCACCTGGGACACACTCTAGGAGAGGACACCCATGTTCCCCAGGAACATGTCTCCTCACCCTGAGAAGGGCCGGACCCTCCTGCACAACCCAGAGGCCCACTGAGAAACCAGGCAGCCAGAATACTTCACCTGGCACAAAGAGAAACACCCCTTGAGAATCATGTGCCCCTTATCCCCCAATTCTCCATTTCCAGTGAAGTCCCCTATGCCACCACCATCACAAGCACATCCCACATGGACAGCCTGTGCTGAGGAAGATTGCAATGCTGCATTTAGGGGCCTGCCCTCCCTCGTCTCCTCCCCCCACCCCAGTTCAAGCCCTAGGGTTCTGGGTATCCTCCTCACTGCAGGGACCATGTAATGAGCAACAGCTGAGGCCATGATAAAACCCCTTCCCAGACTCCAGCGAGAAAGTCCGTTCAGTCCTCAGCAGCCCACCTGCTCCCAACCAAAAGACATGCTGGGCATGCCCATTTCTCCCTTGGCTCCTCTATCATAACCCCATCCTACCAGGCTAGACCCCAGGGCCTGGCACACTGACTGAACGAACCCACGGGTGCCCGCATCTGCATGGCCATCCAACAACTCTGTGAAGGTGAACTTAGTATTTCAAACCAAACAGAACTTTAGGAGACAAGGTTTGTTTATAAGAGGAAAGCCACCCTGATAAAAGACCCAAAAGTGGGAATATCCTGTTGACTTCTGACCACTCATTGAGAGTTCAGGACACACGGCCAACAAGTGGGGCTGGCAGAATGGGCTGGAACAACAAACAGCAAAAGTGTGAAAATGGCCCACAATGATCCCTTGCAACACAAAAGTTCGGGAGGCCCACCTCAGAAAATGCAACCTGACCAGCTGACCCCATCTGACCTGAAGGGAGCCAAACACAGGAGTGAAGCCCCTGTGGGGCTCAGAGGAAGGAAAAAGCAGCCCCACAGATAAGGAGGGATAAGGACCTGGGACTCAAGGGCAAGGCATCAGCAGAAACTCAGGTCGGGTACCCCAAGTGAAGCCAGGTGAAAGGGGGCAGACCTGAGCCTGCTCCCCACCGTCCACTGCCTTCCCCATGGGGAACCCTGCACAGAGGTCAGCTGCCAGCTTTCCTCAACAGCTTCTTCCAGAACAACGAGGCAGTGGTGGTAGGCATTATGGGCGTCGCATCGGACGTACTGCACCGCCTGGACACAGAGGGCGCAGGTGCCCAGAGTCTCTGCATCACTATCAACACCCGCTACTTCTTTAATGACGTGAGCATAAAGACAGGCGCGGCTGGGCTCGCCCCCTGGGCCCTCCCAACAACTCCCTGTGCTTCAGGACCCCTTCCACCCTCCCACTGCACCTGACTCTGAACCCAGGGGAACCGAACCTGTGGGCCAAGCTGTGAGGCCACAGTGCACCAGATCTGGCCAAGTGTCCACCAGGAAGTGCTCCCCCCAATTAGAAAATGGGGAATAAGTCACCTAGCTGCCTTCATGGTCCTGGCTGTCAGGGTAACAGTGGGCACCAGAGGACAGGGCGATTCTATGGGAGGATGTCCTGAGACCTTGTCTGAGAGAAACTCTGACCCTCCTCTGAATCTAAGGGAGCAGTACCGACCTTACCCTGGGTCCCTGAGCCTGACTGAGGAAGTCCAAGGAAGTAGGGGTTCCAAGCTGGGGAACACTGGCACCTCGCTAAGTCCCTGCCTCATAGAAGTGGGACAATGTCCAAGCAGCAGCTATGGCACTGTTTGGGGACCTGGTGGCAACAATAGCAGACAAGGAGCTGAGTGGCCTGCGGCCCCAGGTGTGCCTAAGTATGGTACCTCTGCTTCTACACCTGAAGGACCAATGCCCAGCTGTTGTCACGGTCAGTACACACCTGCAAGCCTTTCATCTTGGTCAAAGGACGGGGAGGCCAGATCGGGTTGCCTGAGGGTGGGGTAGAGGGCAGCGGGAGAAGGTCTGGCCATCTGCAGGGCTTTCCCAATCACTGTCCCCTCCCATGTGTTCCCACACTCACTATGGCCAGCCAGACCTGTGGGTCTACCAGCTACAGCAGAGCATGCTGGGACACAGGCACACAGTGCACCTGCTGACACACAGACAGAGCCCTCTTTATTGTGCCCCGCTCCCTGGACTCCCTATCATCTGAAGAGGAGACAATAGCAGCCAGCTTCCCAACAAGTTCAGAGAGAGCTGAGTACCTACCTACCCTCCACAGGGCACCATGACCCTAGGGTAGGAGCAGCTTCCCAGACATCAGCACAGCGGGCTGCTGAGGTGCCCGCTCATTGCAGCTATGGTCTCAGGGAGTGGGAAGCCCAGGCTCAGCAACACACGGGCAGTGGGTGACCCCTCCCATGGCTGTCCCCACAGCAGGCCAAGTTCACTTTCTACCGCTGTGCCGTACTGCTCCGCTGGCAGCCACGGCACACCCTGTTCTGCACACTGGCCTGGGAGAGTGGCCTCAGTGCCCGCCACTTCCTCTGGACCTGTCTGGTGAGGGGCAAGGGTGCAGGGTCAGTAGTGGGGACCTGAGGTAGCTGCACACCCAGACTCTCCTTCCCAGGGAGGTGAGGCTGGCAGGGGTAGAGGTCAATAGTCCCTGAGGCGCCTGGCAGTGACAGGTGGGCTCTCCTCTGGCCAGATGACACAGCCAGGAGGAGTTTAGCATCCACTTGTCGCAGACCATCAACTATCTGCACAGCCATCACCGCCACATCAAGACCCGGGCAGCTCTGTTTGTAGGTGGGCAGCATGGGCCAGGCTCACTCATCCTGCCCACCCATCACCACAGCAGAGGAAGGGGTGGGGTTAAGGAGTTGGGGGCTTCTGGAAGCTCCTTGGGGCTGGGCCAGAACAGCCTGCATTCAGCAGCCGTGGCTCTCCGTCTTGCACAGGGTACACCACCTGCTACCAACCCCAGGCCGTGTCACAGATGGTAAACAACATAGACACCAGGCAGATATTCTCCAGTGAGCAGCCCACATCCTGGGCCTGTCTCCACACCTCCCAGCTTCCTGCAGCACCGCTATCTCAGATGGTGGCAAAGACAAGGACCCAGGCCTCCTGAGCAGACCCCCACCCCACCAGGGCACTCCATGCTGGCCAATGGATGGAAAGAACCCTCTTATTCTCCTACCCAGACGGAACTAGCCTTGTGGGGGTGGAAGGTTGCTCCCAGGCCAGGATCCCTTTTGACTTGTCCTTTTTCTCTTGAAGCTTTTAAAGATCTCAAAAAAGACCCAGAACCTGGCATCCGGGAATTTGCCACCAGACAGTTCCTTCGGGAGGTGTTAGCCAGATCCAAGAAGTGACTTTGAGCCATCCTCTCCCAGCATCTACCCCCGGAACAGCCCTGCCCCAACCCTGTCCATAGAGCTTGGTTGTATAACATTTTTCCATTTGAAAGAAAAATCTAGATTCAACAACAACAAAAAAGCATAGTAGCTGCCGGCTTCCTGCCTGCCACAAGGACCCTCTGCGGTGGCCAAGCCAAGTCCTTAGAAGATACTAGCAAGATTCAGAGGCACAGACAGGGACAGACAAGGAGGGGCGGGACAGACCAACTTGAAGATCTGTGATAGACTCTGCTAATGATTGCTCAGGGGTGGAATCAACTCCACGTGACCAGGGCTGAGGCCATAGTGCCCACAGCTGAGCACGGTCATTCTCTGGGAGTGGGGCCTGAGAGAAAAGTCTCCAGTGTCCCCAGCTGAGAGCTATGCAGGGCATGTGGAGCTGGTGGAAGGGAAGGTCACCCTAGCAGGTTTCCCTATGCTAAGGCAGCATCTTCCTCCAGCATAGGCCCAGCTGTAGGCCCCCCAAAATTTGCAAGTCTAAAAGAGGTTGCCTAACTCCCCGAGACTACCCCCAAACCCCTTCTCAGGCAGAGCTTAGGAGACTCACCATGGCCTGTCATTCCTAGGACCCATTAGATCAGCCAGCTACAGCAAGGGACCCTCTAGCTAGCCCTCCAAGCTCGGGCTCTGTGCCCACCACCGAAAGCCTCCACGCTCCATCCCCCAGGTCTAATGGAACCTGTCAGATAGACCCTGTACACACACCCTCACCTGAGGGGATCCCCATGGCCCATATCTCCCAGCTCCTGGACTATGTCCCCCCCGGGGCAGGGACATTGTGTGGAAAACTTGGATGGCAGACTGAAAGAAAAAAACAACAAAAAAAAGTGACTTTGTGCAAACATGCCACAGGTGTCGTGAATTTTCAGCACACACAATGCCACCACTACTGAGTTTGGGAAAGGAACACCCCCAAATGGCTGCACACCTTGCCACAAGGCCTGCCTGACTGGAACAGGCAGAAACAAGTGATTGCTGGGGCTCTAAGCAGGCCCTTGAGGTTTCTGGGACCTAGTCCAGAGCTAGGTAGAGCGGGAGGTCACTGGGCAGGCATGAGGAGCTTGAAGAGGGAAGGGTTCAAGGCGGGTGACAAGTGCAGGTGAGAGGGGCCCTGGGTCTGTTATAGGCACAGAAAGGACAGGTTTGTAAAGGCCTGAGGATTATGGCCATAAGCAGTATCAATGCCAATGGACAGACAACACATCCACAATGACCTGTGTATCCAGCCCTGTCCCTCATTGTCCCCTTTCCTCAGCTAAGGGAAGAGCCAGATCACTGCTTAGAACTTGAGAGCAGGAAGATCAGGCCCCTACACAGGCACCCAGCCTTCCCACACTCTCAGATCTAACGTACTCCACACCACTCTGCTGCCCCGCCCTCCTCCTCCTCTGAGCAGTGGAAGTCATTTCCCAGGCTGGTGGCCACTGTGGTCAAATCTCACAGGTTGCATGGGGCAGGGGAGTGGAGGCCACTGAAAGTTCCAAGTGAACCCTACTCTGTCCTACAGAGATGACTCAGCCTCACCTTCTAATGTTCCAACCCCCAAACTGTCACCAATCAGAGCTGGGGATCCAGGCTGAAATGTCAAGAACTTGTCGAGACAAGGCAGGATGCAGAGCACCGCATGGCCACCAGAGGGTGCTAGGGAGGCACACAGCAGCAACTCTACGGCAGGGGAGGGGACCATGGCCTCCCAAGATTCAGACCCCATTCCCCGGCTCTGCACCACTCCTCACACACATCCACAGCTCCTGATTTATTGCCTTGAGAGTCCAGAGCACCTGAAGGCCCAGGATCTGGTAACAAAAGGTGCTGAAAACAGGTTAGGGTGAGGGCAGCGCTGTTGAAGCCCTGGGCCCAGTGGTTAAAAACATCCACCTGTGGTCCACAGGCCAGGGAAAGGCCTGGGCAAGGAGTGGAGGTGCTGGACAGAACTGGCAGGAGGTCCAGGGATAGCCGTGGGCACAGACAGGGACAGAGCAGGAACACACACGGCCACTGGGCTCCTTAGACACAGACACACTGAGGCACGGGAGTAACGGGTGGACAGGGCCAGGGCCTGAGCTACATGACACAGCATCTAGTCTTGTGTGTGTGTGGGTCTTTGAACCGCAGTCTCTGCTTAGGCCGGTACTTCTCCAGGTAGGTGAGCTGCTTGCTGTTGATGGCCCCACGGCGCTTCCTGCAGACAGGGATGGAGGGTCAGTAAGCCTGGCTTGGACACCTTGCTTTCCCTCAGGAAACTTCAGACCCTGTGGGACTCTGGGGGAACTGAAGTGGATAGACCCACAGGAAGTAGGGTAAGCTGGGGCTCTGGGAGAGGCTGGGGGCGCTGGGCTTAGTAAAGGCTGGGGGCGCATCTCACCCTAGCTAGCCGGCTAGGCTAGCTAGCCACAGTGTTGTACCAAGGTACAGAGAGCTGTGTGCCTGTGTTAAGCGTAGCTCTTTAGGTTGCATACCCATCTGTATAGTCCAGGTTCCCTAAGGATGCCTGCAGGCTAGTAGGCCCATACTGCTACAGTCTTACAGGGCCTGCCCAGGGAGAAGAAATGGCTGTGCCTATTTCAGGCAGCACAAAGCCATACACATATCCACAGTGGATATGGCACACACACACACACACACACACACACGCACACGCACACGCCCGCACACGCACACCACAGGCTAGGGCTGCAGCATCAACTGTTCAGTCCTTGCCTGGAAGATCGGAAAGACGGGTCCTCCAGGAAGGCTACCATACCACAAGGGGGTACCGGCTTGGGAACAGCCAGGAAGGGCAGAGAGGAGGGACCTAGCTACAGAAGTAAGAGGTGAGGGGCAAGGAGAGGCCAACAGCCTAAGCCCCGCCCAGCTGCCGAGATCCACCATAGAGCCCTATGTGCCAGTGCTGTCCCCACACACTGGCTACTCACTGTCGGATGAACTGGATGGCATCCTCATACCTCATCCCACTCTCGATAAGGGCCAGAGCCACGAGCACTGGAGCCCTGCGGGAACAAGCAGAGCTGAGGTTATCTGAGACCCATACCCCATCTGGCCCCTGCCTCGGGCCACCTGACAAAGGTGGGCACATGAGAGCCTGATCACCCCCCCATGGAGGATACAGACTCCAGACAGCTCAACTAGCTGTCCTAGTCTGGTTCCTCTTGTCCCTCCTGTGCAACCTGGGGCGATATAGACAACCTCTCTGTGCCTAAACTCCTAGAAAAAGAGCTACGAGCATACTGGCTATTGAGCCTGCCCTCCAGTCCTCCTGCAATAGGGGCATCGGGGATGCTCCCTTGCCTGGCTCATTTCCAGCTAGTGTGGGCAGCCATTCCTCCTCAAACAGGGGTCAGGTCTGGGTGACCAGTATGTCTCTGTGGCAGCTCTTTTGCTGCATGAGGCGCAGTGACTGTATCCTAGCGGGAAGCCCTCCCTGCCAGGCTGGGAAAGGACTTGCCTGGGAACCCGGGGCATTAAAAAGGTCAAGTGGATATGGCCCACATCCAAACTCACAAAACAATGAAGTCAGACCACAGAAGCACAAGTTGAGCTCCCAGCAGCAACGGGGCCAGGAGCGCCACCCATCACTCACCTTCCCAGACCCGCCACACAGTGCACAGCCACGCAGCTGCCAGGGTCATTGTAGAACTTGGCCTTCAGCAGGCTCAGCCAGTCCTCCACCACCTTGCCAGGAGGGGGAGCCCCGTCATCAAAGGGCCAATCCTACAGAGGAAGGATGCTTAAGGACTTGCCCTATGGATGTTAGCTTTCCTTCCCCTGTCCCTCGGGGTTCTAGGAGAGAGGGGGAGGCGGGCCCACATGGAGAAGGCTCCAGCCCAGGGTATGCCAGGGCATAGTGTAGAGAAGACAGAAGTGAGACCCATCACCTATGGGTCCAGACTTGGACCCATTGGTTCCAGGGAGAACCAGCATGGGTCTGCAGGAGCTAGTTGATGGAGGGTAGCTCTTGGGGTCTCTCTACCTCTTGGCAGCTTCTGGAGGTCACCAGCTTATGTGGCTGTCCTAAGTCTAACCCAAGTCTCTCCTGAGAAAGGGAGATGAGCTGGGGAACCTTGTACTGAGATACTGACAGGCCTTTGTCTCACACTCCCCTGAATACCCACACTATGGGAGGCCCTTGAGGGTCAAAACAGCCTGTAGGATCTCACAGCAGGAAAGGGTCCACGGCAGGAGTCCTCCCAGGCCTGGGTGACCCCAACTTCTTCCCTCTACAAACTGCCATGCAGTGGATGTGAGACCCTGTCAACACACGGTCCTCACAGAAGAGTAGCCCAGGGTCACTGTGGTGTTGAGGACAGGACACCAGGGCCTCAGCACAGTCAGTCTGGGTCTGGTGCATGAGGCATGGCTCATCCAGGCTCCACACTGGGAAGAGAGGCCTTGTGCCCAGGAATTGGCTCTGCTCTGACCCTCCAAGCACCATGACCAGTTCTACAAGGCTGCCCCTCCGCCACTCAGCCCCCAGGGTCAGGACGCCAAGGAAACAGCAGCTAGGATCCCTACCCATGGCCTCTGCACATGATCTCCTGGGACTCACTGCTGCCAGGAGACAGGCTCCCACAGGGCAGGCGATGAGAGGCTGAACAGAGGGGCCCTGGAAGCCGAGGGGAAGCCAGGCAGGCACCTGCTGAGCCCTACCTCTCTGAACAAGGGGGTCTCCATCTTCACCAGCCAGAGCCAGCAGGGCTCAACCCCAACCCATAGTGCAGGTGGGGAGGCAGCACCATTAGGGAAAGGCCACTCCTCATGTGAGCCCTGCTACTTCTAGCTGTGGTCTCAGAGAATATCTAACTCCAAGCCTCAATTGTTCTGAAAAGGAACCACACAGATGCTACTGGCTGCCAATGGACTTGGAGCACCTAAAAGGACCCACAGGCCCCAACACAGACAAGCCAGGTGTTTAGAAACTACAGCCAAGAGCACTGAGCATGTGCAACCTGACCTGGGGGCTAGTCTGGGAAGGTGGGTGCCATGGAGACGACTCTGTCAGAGTCATCTACCCCAAACACCAGCCCAGGCACAGAAAGCCCAGGATGCATTAGGCGGCAGCAGAGGACACAGTCTCACAATGAAGAGCCCCAAATCTACTGTCCAGAGAGTCACTACATGTTCCTCACCACAACGGTGATGCCGTCCTTCTCCAGAGGGGTCTTATCGTAGGTCACTTCGCACACACGCACCACAGTGGTAGCCCCATACTTCTTCAGGTCCTGGGGTAGGAAGAGGGAAAGATTTCAGCCTAGAGCTCTGCCCATGCTGAGTCCCCAAAGGTCTGCCCTGCCCCTCTGGAGCCCCGAAGCCTCCTCTGAGACAAGCAGACTTCATAAACCAGCAGGTGGGCCTGAATGCTTAGTGACCTCCGCTGGTGCTTCCAGGTAACCTGACCCTGTCCGACCTGGAGATGCTAAGGAGCCCACCTGTGTTCACTAAAATGTTCAAGCACCGTGATTTCAGCCCTGTCTTGTCCCCCACGCCACTGCAGCTCCCAGGGCAAAAGGTCTCAGCAGCAAGGCCTCACTCTCCAATAAAGTCACTCAGTCCTCGGAAGGGCGGCCCAGGCCTCACCCTTGCATCTGCATGGCCCTCCCTTCCTGGGCTGCATGAGTGTGTTCCGCAAAGGCCCTTTGGAGTCTCCAGCAAGCAAACCTCAGGGGTTGGAGACTCAGAGTCAGCAAGGTGGCACCACACACTACTGGGGAAGCCCCATCCCTTCAGAGGAAAGTTCACTCAGCTCACAGCCAACATGGGGTATTTATACCCACAGCCACAAGCAGGGCCAACCCCTACCTATCTGCTCTCAGTGGGTATTTTGGGAATGGTGAGGTATGACTGGGTTTGCTGGCCATGAGATGGGAACACCAAACACAGCAAGGCCAGGACCCTACTATTCTGAGAGTGCAAGGAAAACGGGGGAGCATCGACCTCAGAGACCATGGGAGCCTCAGAGACCATGGGGACGTTGCAGAGTCCATGAAGGAGAAAGCTACCACCCAGCTCAGGACTCGGTCCCAATCCTACTCACACCTTGAACCCTCATCATGCTTACACTCTGACCCCTGACCTTAGCATATACTGAGCCTCGATTCTACTCACTTGCTGGTCTCATCCTGGTCATTTGCTGAGCCCCTATCCTGGTCACTCAGTACTTTTTTTCTAGTCTCTCCTTGGGTCCTGCTATTAACTCAGCTATCAACTCGACACCTCATCCTGGTCACATGCTGAGTCCTCATCCTGCTTCCAGTCTGACCCCTGACCCTAGTCAGACACTGAGCCTTGATTCTGGTCAGGAAGCCCTCGTGCTGGTCACAAACTGAGCTCTCATCCTGGTCACACAACAAACCCTCCCTCATCCCGGTCAATCACTGAGCCCTGATCCTCCTCATACCCCGACCCTTTTCCTTCATTCTGGTCACTAAGCCTTCATCCTCACCACACACAGAACTTCATCCTGGTCACACACTGAGCCCTTGGTCCTGGTCACTCATGGTGCTTTTTTCCCCTCTGCTGTTATTTCAAGGTTCTCAACGGTAAGAGGGGCCATCTTCCCTGGCGTAGCACCCAGCTAGGTGTCCAGGGCCCAGGTTCCCTGACATAGTGTGTCCATTACCTTCCTCTATGCATTCTTTCATGTTTTAATGCCCACAAGCCCATGCCACAGAGGAGGACTAAGAACCTAAAACCACAAAAGTCCATTCCACAAACTACCCAGCACTCAGCGTCAGACTCTCTGCAAGCAATCCCAGGTCTGCAGTAGGAGCCCTGCACAGGGTCCCCAGTGAGGCCATGCTGACAGTCTCCAGCTCTATTCTCCACACAGACTCTGAAAAAATACCTGGAGGTGGAGTGAGGGTGGCTACAGACAACAGACATGGGTAGACTCTCCACATGTCACCACTCAGCTGCAGAGGTCATTTTCCTTTCCCCAAGAATCCCTGGAGCCTGAGCTTGTGGGCTGGACTAGCCATGAGGTAGCCCTTCCAGCCCATCTTCCATCTGCCTGTCTCCAGGGCACTGCCCCATCAGCCCTCACCCCATCAACCTCTTTCTTGCTCAGTTTCCAAAGAGGCCAAGGTCACCCAGGGTCTGGACGACCACAGCCTAGCCAATGCCCAGTGCCCACAAACCTGAATGCAGCCAGATCTCCAGGAAACCCAATTGATCACCAGCACCCATCACACCTTGAACCACCCAGGACACCCACCCAGCCCCGACAGCCCACTCACCTCGATGAAAGTGCTGAGGGTGGCATTGCTGGGGTTGTGCGTGATGAGGAAGCGCATGTTTCGGTAGCTCACCTCCACAGGTGCGGGCCGGTTCATGCGAGCCATGCCTCCTCCGGGAACCCAGAGAGGACCAGCCAGCAAGGGCTGCACGGGGGGTCCCCCAACCCCCCACACCAAGTCCAGTGAGATCCCCGTGCTTGTCCAAAAAAAGAAAAGACCTTAAAACCTCATCCCCACACCCCGCACAAATATTGTGCAAATACTTGGGAGGAGGAGAGGAAAGCTGCCTGGTGGTTGATAATTCCAAAATAAAACCCGATTCTAAAAAAGAAAAGGAAAAGAAAGAAAACCCCCTCCCCTGGTAAAATGGGCAGCTTAGCTCCAAAGTCCTGTCTCTCAGAGTGGAGTAGTTACAAAGAGGCAAAAATAAAAATAACAACAAACAAACAAACACTTCAAGTTGGTGACTCTGGCCTCAGAACACTGTCTTCTATGGGGCCGTCGCTGGGGACACCCTCTCTGCATGGGTAGGTAGAGGAGCACCCCTTTGGTCTGGACCCAGCACTCAGGACCAAACAGAAAATGAACTTGAACTCAACCAACTCTGGCGGCCCTGGGCCGTGGTGGGCAGGCAGCCTGTGATCCGGGGCTTCTGTCACGTTACCCCATCAGGGAACGGCAAGTCCTGGAAAGGGGCAGCAGGCTCAGGCAGCAGTGCTGGCCTCTGGCCCAGCAGCAGAGGCCATTGGGAGGCAAGGGCAATGGTGAGGGCCAGAGAGGCACGGGCCTCCTCAGCAGCAGCACCCACGATGTTGGGAATGGCAGTAGTTAGAGCTGCCTTCCTGGAGTTCCTCCATCAATCACACACTGGTTGGTCTTCAAAAGGCACAGTCTATGGGAGGGGAGAAAGAAATGGGAGGTTCCTGTTGGGCCTCAGATTCTCCACATGAAAACACAGAACAGACAGCTCCTGCCAGGGCTGCCTAGGCCCCTGGGCTGATAGAAAAATCACACACAGACACCGAGACAGGGTGAAGAGGGTATCAGGGTTCACCCCAGGAGCAACGAGAACCCCACAAGCGTATACCCACAGCAACCGAAACCAGGCCACCAAGCCTGGTCCCCCATCTCACAGCCCATGAGGACAGGGCCCTTCTCTTGGGACTGCTAGCCACAGCACAATGGCCAAGTTCAGATCGTTCTGCAAGGGTAGGTCTCGGGGACAATGGGTACTGCCAGAGGAACAGGGGATGAGTGGCCTCAATTGTTTCCCCTCAGGCTTTCTGTAATCTCCACCCACAGCCACCCCTTTCTGGGACTTGCCGGGCGCTAGAGGTAAACAAGATATTCTACCACACAAGATACCACAGTCCAAAAGGCCAGCTGCCAGGGTCATGCCAAGGAAATGACAGACTAGGTAGCCAGGAAGGGGGTCACACAGTGGCAGGGACTGGGGGAAGGACACTACTGGAGGGCATCAGCCCTTCCACCCCATCCTTCCCCTCTCCAAATGGACTAGCTACAAGGGCTCAAAAGAATAGCTAGCCCCCTGTCACTCTCTGGAGGGCCTGGGAGACCCTGGGCATATCACAGGCCTCTCTGCACCTGGACTAGCTACAAGGGCTCAAAAGAATAGCTAGCCCCCTGTCACTCTCTGGAGGGCCTGGGAGACCCTGGGCACATCACAGGCCTCTCTGGACCTGGTTCCCACCTACACAGTGAGGGGTTGAACAAGATGGCACCACAATCCCTTGGGCTATGACCCAGTGTAGAGCCTGAGCCCCTGGGCCCAGCCCACACCCCACCCATCATTCTGCCCAAATGAAGGCCCCTCCAAGACTCCCACCTAGAAGAAATCTGCCCATACCTCTTCCCTCTGCCCCGGCACCCACTTCTCCAGCTGCCCACCAAGCAAACCAGGCCCTGAGATGCTCAGCCTGGCTGCAGGAAGGGACTAGCCTAGGATCCTGGACTCTTGCCTCAAGCCGTGAGCACAGGCCCCACCGTCCAAGGCTCAGCTGTGCCAGGCAGCACAGGCTCCTCACTCACCACCTTCTATATCTGGTAACAGCTCAGCACTCCAGGCCAGGTCAGTGCCTCAGCTCGCAGCTCATCCTTGCCATAATTTTGGCAACATGCCTTGTGGGGGTGCCTTGTGGGGGCGCCTTGTGGGGCCTGCTTCGGCCAGCCCTACGCATGCAGAGTAACGACTAGCCAGAGTATAAGCAAGGAGAGTTACATGCTATGACACAAACACCTGGGCCTCCTGGGAGGGGCATCCCATGTGTGCACACTGCAATGCCCTCGTGTGTACAGAAGAAAAGACAAGGCCCCCAGGAAGCCACAGAACACTGGCAGGCTCTTGTAGGGCTGACTGCACCTATCTGCTGCAGTAGAGCAGAGGGGCTGTGAAGCCCTAAGAGCAACAGTCATGGTCTACTTCTGCTACCCATGGTTACCGGCTGGTCTTCTGGGCAAAGGAAGCCTGAACCACCTACAATGCTCACCCCAGGCCTGACTGCATCTGACAATTTGCTGTATAGTCCACTGCAATCTGGGCCACAGCCCCAAGTGAGGGCAAAGGAACATGCCCACAGCATGCTCAACCAAATGGTGGCTGCCCGCCACCCCCCAAAAGGAGCCCTTCCCTTGACATATCACTTCATGGGACTGAGAGGTCCAGAGAACAAGGAGGGGGCTTCTCCAGAACTCTACCCAAAGCTCATGGGCCGCCCAGCCACCTACATCCCCCAGCCCAGCAGCTCTAGGTGAAAGCAGACGGCAGAGCTCACCTTGCCTCACCATCGTGGGTCCAGGCACTCAGTCAAGCCACCACATCCTCATGCTTGTGGACCCGACTAAGGTCTGGACCTTTCTCTGACCGGCCCTTCTCTATCCCAGCCTCCTCTAGCAGTATCCTAAGCATTCTGCTGCTCCCAGAACTGGCCTGTTTTTCAAGACCCATTTTTGTCACTGTTTGCCAGACGAGAACATGGGCCAGAAGGCGTGGAAGGACTTCTCTGGACCCTGGCCAGCACCCACCCTCCAGCAACACAGGTTTTCTCAACTAATAATCGGGAACACTTGAACCCCAGGGGAAAAAAAGGCACAGAGAGGTTCACAG
Source organism: Ellobius talpinus (assembly GCA_001685095.1). Lineage (NCBI taxonomy): Eukaryota > Metazoa > Chordata > Mammalia > Rodentia > Cricetidae > Ellobius > Ellobius talpinus. The sequence continues at coordinate 17,750 of LOJH01027636.1, forward strand.
AGGCTCCACCCTCGAGTGATGGAGGGGGGAGTGCATCTGGCTTCAGAAGAGACCTAAATGGGACCCTGTGTGACACTAGGAGTCAGGGGTTGCAGTTCAGGGCTTTGCGCTGTCACAACAGGTAAGGTTGCTCGTGGAGGGGCTGGGGACCCCAAGAACCCGTGGTACGGTGTGGTGAGGGCGCACAGCTCCCGGACCTCAGCGGGGCTTCCCACCCAGGGGCTTCCCACCCAGACGTCCAGGAAGCCGCCAT
>LOJH01027637.1:7208-18002 GCA_001685095.1 Ellobius talpinus
ACACACACACACACACACACACACACACACACACACACATCTCTTATTTGCTAGAGCCCCTTGGAAACCACAATTTTAATCTGTTGAAATGGCACAAAGACTTTAAGGAAACAAGTGAAAATGATCCCCCGCCCCTTTTGTCTTCTCAGACAAATTCTTTTTGGCTGGCTAGTTATCCAGGCTGCATTCTGCTCCCTGACTAGAGACAGCTTTCCTCAGGAGGGCAGCTCTGCTCAGTGCATGTATCCATGTTCACTTGACTTGCATCTAAAAATTAGAACACAATAAGCTTCTAATCATCACTTGTTAATTTAAAGCAAAAGGAATTTTTTTTCCATTGAAAGCAGACTGTAGTTAAAAAACCCAGCATTCTCCAAGGTCATATGCTATTGGCAAAGCTCAAGAAATCCTTGTAGTCCAACTTGCTTATGTTCAGCTGTGTTTACTTAGACTTAACTTGACGAAGTCTGCCACTGGTTATCCAGAGCAGTCATCTGCCCTCAGATAAATAGATATTGCACAAACTTTTGGAGGGACTGGCATTTGGCCCCCATAATTTTGGAATAATTTAGTATGTACCCTCAACCTAAACACAACAAAATGATTCACAGTATGTTTTTTTGAAAAAGAAACATAAATATTTCATATTACAAAGGGAGCCGTCTCCATGACCTTTATGGATGTTAGATGATTTACTAGCAAGGCATGGGATCACTTTGGAAGGTGTGGTGAAGCTCTGCTACAGGCAGCTGCAGGCAACATTTATTTCAGTCTTTTCAATAACCATCCAGATTTCAAGGAATTTCTGTAAACAAGCTGTCACTTAAAGAAAATAACTTTCCATCAAGTTCTGCACTAAGCCCCAGAACAGAGCAAGCATATGAAATAAGAACTGAGTAAATGACTTCCAGAGGCGTCTTGGAGTCATGTTTACACTAGGGGCAGAAGGCAAACGCTCCAGGTCTTACCAATGTATCTGACACTAAAGGCACATTTTGCTTTTACAGTAACATAAACCATTTCCTTTGCATAGGCTCTGTTCCTAATTAGATGAGTTTTTTTTCTGGCCTATCATATTTTCATTGCCTGTTGTCAGATTTGCACACCAAAAGATATACACATGCTTTCCTCTCCGAACTGAGACAGAAGCAAAGATGGAAGAACTCCTATTCCCCAGTGCTCAATCAACAAATCTGTCAATCAACAGATGTGTGGCACTGCTGTTGTTAACAGCTAGCTCCATGAACATCGGAAGACAGGGAGTGTCTGACATGTGACAGATGAGAGAAATCACAAACTGAACACAGACCATCATTTCCTTGGTTGCTTATTTTAATTATAAAATTATAAAGAGGATCCTCCCGCCCCCTCAGAAACTACTCTCTTTCCTGACACTTGCTGTACTATTGAGTTCCCAAAGTCCTCTCTGTGAAGTGGGGGTCACATTCACCCCGCTTTCTGGTAGTCCATTTGTAAAGCTGTCAGTTGAGGGCAACTGCTTTTCAATGATTCATTTTGATGGCTTTGATTTTAACCCTAACTTGCAAGCTTTGCTTAGATAAGCATTCTGTAAATTAAGTTAATGAAGCAATAACCTTGCTACTCAGGAGCATTTGCTACTGCACTTAACCATAGAAGCTTTTCAAAAGACTCAGGAAACATTCCCACATTGTCTTCCCCCATGCTTTTGCTCTGAGGTTCACAATAGATGAATTTACATATATGATGATATGTAAAGATGAGATATATATATATAAGATGATACATATAAGATGATAGCAATATAAAATATTGTATATATGTATATAAGTTTATAAAAGATCATACATGCCTATGTATAAAAAGAGGGATGTGTCTTCCTATGTGCTTGCCTTTAATATCAGCAAACAAATCTGCAGCATGTGTGGAAGATGAGAACATCATCCCCATGCCATTTCCATGAGAGAATGCAGTGAGGCCTCATTAGATTTTAATGTAAAACTGATCCTCAGTCTTCCCAGATCTAGAAGATTCTTCAGATTCTAACTATAACCATAGGACCAGAATTAGGACCAGATTAGGGCATGTGGACTCCTCTCCTGAAGCCTGGCCACGGTAGGAAGCCACACGCAGGCCAGCAAGGTCAAGGCTGCTTCTAGAAGAAAAACTCAATTTTACAGCTCTGCTGGCCAGCCTGGGAGCCCTCTCAAGGGAGTGTGATGAGTGGGAAGGAAGCACAGAGACTGGCAATGGTGCAGTCACTCACCTTGCTAGGAGAGCTGAGGAGGCAATAATAAGGAAAACTCAAAGTAACTACGTTCTTTAAAAAGTAAAGAATCCTTTTGATGGCTGATTGCTTATAAGAAAAAGTCAATTGTCAAACTGAACCAGGCCATGTAACTCCAGACAGAAACCTGATATGGACACTTACTCACAATCGAAAACACAAAACTCCCATGTATGCAAATTATTTTCCATTCATTGAGATTGTCCCGATTCAGCATTGCATCCCAGACAAGAAATAGACTCAAGTCCACTATCTAAAACCATTAATTCCGAAGAAAAAGCCATGATTCAGTAACTTGAGTTAGTTTGCCAAATATCTGTGTGCAACCGGAGGTCTAGGACTTTCACAGTATTAAGCAATGCTTTAGCAGACACCATAAAACAAAACAAAATCAAAGAAAAGGAAAAAGGAAAAAGAAGAAAAAGAAAAGCTTCCCAACAAAAATTTGAAAAATCTCTATTTTCTGATTTCCTTTTTTCGGAATTGAAACACCACAAAGTGACAACCCCCAGTGCGCTTGCCTTCTGCTCACCGAGGAGTTGATACAGGCATATTTTATTTCACTTTTTTACAAGAAGGTGACCAACATTTTTTAACCTCACAAGAAGCTTCAGGTTTGGAATATGTCCTGGTTGAATGTCAGCAAAGGAATTCACTCATCATTGAAAACACATATTTTTTCCTTCCAAACTTGGAGTGTACGTAGAGACTGTGTGGTGTGTGGAATTCCAGAAAGGCTCAGAGCCACAGAGGGGAATCCAGCTTTCACAATTCCAGAAAGAGAAGTATCCAAGGGGGGCAGCGGCGGCAGGTGGGGGGAGGGGGGGACGTGACACTTGTACAGCTCAACGGAGCTCTGGTTGTCAAGGTCTTGACCATGTGTGCCTGTCATGATAACTTTATGAGATATTTTTATTTTCTTCATTTTATATGCATATATAAAAACAAACTAGGGGAGTCAGATGAGCTTGCTAATGTTTTGAAGTTAGCAAACAATAATGGGAAAACTGGAACCCAGTTCTTCAAAACTAAAATCCACAGTCTTAGTGGGAGTAGACAGGGACTGAAGTTCCAAGGCCACCATCTTATATGCTGTAGAAAGGTAATTATTTTATTCTAGACATCTAGACACAATACAAACTGTGATCAATATTTTTTCACCTGTTGAATATGAGCAAGAAGTGGAATCCGAGGACTGGCTCTAGCTTTGTTATACTGCGCAGAAAGAGTTGATGAAAGCTTCCCTCCCCCACAACATTTATCATTATAACCATTTTTAACCATTTTTAAGAGTCCAAGTCAGGGCACTGAGCACACTGGTATGATCCATCCACCTCTACCATCCGTCTCAGGAAGTTTTTCAATTTCCCAAACTAAATGTCCACACTTATCAACTATCTCCCCTTAGCTCCTTGTCCCCAGGCCCCGCAACAGTTTTCTTGTCTCTATGAATTTGACACTCCAGACACTTTATACCTCCAGAACTGCACAAGAGTTGTCTAATGAAGTAGAAACTATAGGAAGAATTGTCATCTTCAACACACAGCATCTCTGATTGAAGACCTCGTTCATCTTGATTTGTGGCATGTATTTAGCCTCTCACTCTTATAAAGGGGTTTTAAATTACATTTTCATTTATTTATTTTGTTGGAGAGGGTGGCATTGCCATGGTAGCATGAGTAGGTCACAGGACAGCTTGCAGGAGTCGGTTCTGAGGGACAACAGGAGTTAGATAGTTGGCGTGGGATCAGCTTGACTTCTAACCTCTGAATGCTTCCACCTGAGATGGGAAACGCTAAGAACACCTACTCTCTCCTCTCTTTCTTCAACCTCCTCCTCTCCAGCAGGCTTCTGGGCTAACTTCCAGGCAGTAGGTTAACCCCCTACCCCTACCTCCTATCCCTGCTGTGCTGTGGGCTTGGCAGGATTTCTTCTCAGTGGGAATTTCAAAGGTTCCCCACCCTTGTCTTTCATGAAGTTGGGTCCCTGCTGTCATTTAAGATGACCTAAATGCATTCTGGAAAAAATGGAGCCAAACTCTGCTCCACATACAGATACACAGACAACCACATTCACACGCACATGTACATCCTCCACATGCACCCATATGTACACACAACACACACATACATACCACACATCACACACAGTGCGATCTAGATCTCAGCCCAGGCTACTCAGGGGGCTCTGACTTTGTGTGTGTGCTGTGTGCAATGCAGCTGCTGCATCAAATTCTGTGTCCAGGAGACTGCAAACTTCTCATCCTATAATTCTTCACCTAGAGAAACAGACTCAAAGGAAAGTTAGCATGCGGCAGTTCTCTGCTTCTACTGTGTGGGTCCAGGCTCTGAACTCAGGTGTTCAGACTTGGTGACAAGTGTGAGCCATTTTGCCAGCCCTTAGCTTTCCTTTTTTTTTTTTTTAATCTAGGTCTTGAAAGAATTTATTTCAGGTTCATGGTGACTGGATTACCTACCTCAACGACTCACCTTTAGTTTCTGCTTGAGAGGTACAGGGCTGACTGTTTCCCAGCAGTGCCAACTCAAGGTATACCTCAACATTATTCCCTTTTCGATACTTTGTGCATGGACTCTGGAAGAAGACTGGATGATGCTTACAAACAAGTGTACCCAATACTCAATAAATAAAAAATAGTATTAAAGTACTGTATCTATTATACTATGACATTATAGTGCGGCACAGTAGAGAATCCTGGCAAAGGACTAGCCCAGAACTACTCAGCATGGGATCTGCAGTTCCTCCAAATGCTCATTCAACCCTATTTCTCAATGGTTACTTCCTTGTACTTTAATGCGCTGATCCTTAGCATGTAAGACCAATTCCTAAAGTCTCTTTTTCTCAGGTTCCCATTTCCTCCTTTCTCCCCTAGTTTATTCCTTTAATCAAGTCAACTCTTCAAATGTATTTTTCTCTACCCCATTAAGAGGCTGCAACTCTTACCACCTCTGGATTTTTTTCCTATTATGTTTCTTCTTTCTATTTCTGAGCTACCATCATGTATTACAACTAGTAGGTATACTGTAGGACAATGATTTTGTACTCTGTAAAGATTTGTCACTTGTATTAGTTTAATAAAATACTGATTGGCCAGTAGCCAGGCAGGAAATATAGGCAGGGTGACCAGAACAGGAGAATTCTGGGAAGAGGAAAGACTCAGTCTGCAGTCATCACCCAGATGCAGAGGAAGCAAGATAAGAATGCCTCACTGATAAAGGTACCAAGCTACGTGGCTAACACAGACAAGAATTATGGATTAAGATGTAAGTGTTAGTTAATAAGAAGCCTGAGCTACTAAGCCAACTAGTTTATAATTAATGTAGGCTGCTGTGTGTTTCTTTGGGACTGAACAGCTATGGCATGGGGTGGGAGAGAAGCTCCTGTCAACACACGTAACTGTATTTACTTCTTGTGCTTTGTTCTCACTCATTCAGTCTCAAAACCAGATCTTCCAACTTTTCTGTTAGATTTTTTCAGAGAAGGTCTGATGTCGTAACCCAGACTGGTCTTGAACTCTCAGCCCTCCTGCTTCAGTTTCCTGAATGCCAAGATTGCAGGTATGTACCACTACACTGGGCCAGATCTTCTAACTCCTGTATCAAGGCAGACTGATATGACATATAACACAACTATGAAAACACCCCATATATTCCAAGAGAGAAAATGACACATAATTTCCCTAAATTATAAATGCAAATACTCAGTGGTATTTGAGCAGTATAAAAAGACAATCCAGTGCCCTTGACGCTGTTGAGTTTTCCTAAGAAGAAAAGAAAGGAATCTGATCTTGGTCACTAGAGCAGACAAAGTATATTGTAAATCATCAGGATGATTTAGCATCTAATAGCACACCCAGGGCAAACGGTAAAGCCCCAAGGACTTCAAAGCACACTCCGAAGCGGGACATGTGGGACCAGGACCCAAATGCCAGTTCAATGATTTCTACCTTTTTTTTTTACATCAGAACCTGCAATTGTGTGATGTTTGTTGTCTATCCCTAATTCTCTACATCTCTTTCTTCCTTCATTCCTTCCCTCCCTCTTTCCTTCCTTCTTCCCCTTTGTTGACTTTGAAGATTTTAAATTCTGGATTAGCATGACTTATTGAATCTGGGATGCCCAGTTTATGCTTTGACTTGGCATGACCCCCAGCTTGTTGCTCTACTTTGAAGGCTATGGGGCCTTTAGGAACTGGTGCCCAGCTGGCAGAGGTAGATCACCAGGGTTGGACCTTGGAATGTTATATGTAGACTTGGTTCTAGCTAACTTCTTTGTTTCCTTTTAACTTCATGTGAACAAGTTACTGTTCCACAGACGTTCTACCCCACCTTCTTCAACAATGCACTGATATACCCTGAGAGCACAATCCAAACTTAGTCCTTCCTCCATCAAACTGTTTTCATCAGGTGTTCTGTCAATGACAAGAGCAGTAACTGACATGGTGTATGTAAGTAATGACTGTATTCATTTACAGGGTGGGGTGTAGCATTTTCTGATCAAACTGGGTAATTACTATTTGTTTCCTTTCCATTGCTTTATTTTCAGAGTTTTTTAAATCCTTTATAAATCCTCACTGGGTCATTGTGAACTATGCTGCCCCAGTGTGTGCTGTAACAGCAGAACAAAGTGCTCTTACTTTATTTTAATACCCCTTACTAGTAGGGGTTGGGAAGACAGAGGTGGAAATATAAGGTTAGACAACAAGTCACACATGCTCTTAAGATGCATTTGAACCTTTAGAAGAACTTCATTTGCACTTAAAACAAATGTGATTAAAACCAATATCTACTTCAGAGGGTGTGCAATATCCACCATGAAGGGTGTGAAAGGGGGAAGGAAAGTAATGAGGAGGGATGGGGGCATAAGGTGGAGCAGGCCCAGCACTTTGAAAAGCAACCTGGAAACCCATAGAAGGCATCAGTGCTCACAGATAAGCAATGGAGAAACCAGGAGTGTTAATCACACAGGGTTGTCACCTCAATGGAAGAAACAAATACCAGTTTCCTGTCAGAAAGTTTGGAGCAGATGATTTGGTGACCTTTGCTGTCTGTAGAGCCAGACCTCACCCAAATCCCCCAGAATTTATTTATATTTATTTATTTATATAAAGAACCTTCATTGGAATTACTGTACACAGGGCATGATATTCCTCACAGAAGGCATAAATTGCCAAATAAAAAGTGCACTGCAGGTATGGGATACCTGCCCTTGAAGTGATTTTTTTGGTCAAGGGTGTCCAAGATGTCCCCCACCAAAGAATATAGGCTATTGCCATTGCTCCTGGTTGCCCACTGGAACTTGATTATCACACCTTATTTCTGAAGATACCATGTAAGTTGGTCACAAGACAAAGAGAAATCAACTTGGTACTTACTAGAAATACTTTTTCTGCTGGCTAGCTTCCACAGTACCTGATGGTGCTACTCAGCTGTGAATCTTATGAACTGCAATAGTGACCAGGCTGGCAAGATATGCACATGTGTGCAATAGTGGCACAAATATAATGGTGGTAACCAATTCCTTTCTTGGATTTAAGTCCTACTCTACAGGAAGAAGCACTGGCGCTATATATCTGTCCATGGTTGGGGAGCTCATAGCATCCAGGGGTGTACCTACTACTATTATTTTCATAATTCTAACTTCTTTTCTCTATTACCCATATATTAATGCAGCTCTCAGACCTCATTAGAGAAGTTTTTGTGGGAAAGACTGGAGGGAAATAATGTCTTCTGGATGTTGTCTTCAAAAGAACTGTACACTATCAGGCCAATCAACACACCAGCAAGGAGATAGGAAGGGCTTATGTATTGGCCCCTACTCCTAAATTAAGAGCTATTGACAGTTAATGGCAACTAGAGGAGGGAGAATCAATTTTCCTTAGGGGTGTGGTCTCTGGTAGGTCACCTATGATCCAGTGGATGGCCCCAGAACCCGTGGACAGACATATGCAGCACAAATTAGACTCAGTGGGCTATTAAACCAAGGAGACAGGAAGTAGGGAGGGTGTGTCGGAGAGTGGGGCTGGAAGGAGTCAGAGGGAAGAGTGTGGTGAGGTAAATATGATAAAAATCCATTTTATGAAGATATAAAATTTTCAAATGATGAAAATATTATATTTAACTTTAAAAATAAATATCAAAAATAAAGCCATTTTATACCATTCTCTACTCCTATAACACAGTTTCACTTTTCTTTATAATACATATTTCATTTTTTAATAAAGGATAAGGACCAGATAGACTGGTAAGGATAAATCAAAGTTATTTCTGCCTGGTCTGAGTAATTTTCTATTTTTTTTTAAACCGGGAGTTTCTATACTACCTCTATCTTTTGATTAGCCAGTTGAAGAGAATTGACAGATCCACAAATGTGGACACTCACAAACTTCTGGACCATCTGTTCTGAGTCTACCATGCCCTTGGAGTGGGCAACAGAGTAGAAAGGGGAAAGAAGGAGTGAAGAGTAGGCTTAATGAGATGCTGTGAGGTTATGTGGGGACAGAGAGATGGGATAAGGGCAGGGTTGGAATGCAGCTCACGGATAGAGCATGTGCTTAGGCTGTGGGAGACTGCGGAATCCTAGGCACAGGGGGAAGTTGGTGGGCAGGAGGAGGAAGTGATGTATGGAAGACCCTTATTCATGTGCTCCATGTTTTCCATCCAGTCCACTATACTGTGTGCATGCCTTGGAGAGTAGGGGCTCCTGGAACTTGGAGACAAGGGCTCATTTTATGTCTGGATCAACATGCTACAGAACAGGAGCATATGTATAGAGCAGCCACAACCCACGAGGTAAGTGTGCTTTAGGAAATCCAGGTGCCACCAGCTGTGACAATAGCACTCAACCCTGCTATGCCAGGAGCTGCCACGGAGACATTTATGTCATATAAGCTGTAAGGGGGGGGGGGACAGGAGGTAGCTGTGCATTTTTCTGGAACATCTTACCCAACTTTCAAAGCAGACTGTTTACCAAAAAAATAATAGCTCCAGATAAACTCCCAGTCACTGTTTTCAAGAGTTCTCTGCAAAGTATTATTAATTTTTAGTCCATTTAACCAGGATGGAAAACACCGTAAAATTGGATGGAAAGAGCCTGAATCAGGTGCTGAGAGAGTTCACATCTCTTTCTGACTCTGCCATTAAGTAGCTGTGGCAAATCACTCCCTCCCGCCCTGCAGGAGTGGGAATAATTATCTGTAATTTTACCTCATAGAGTCATAATGAGGATCAAATAGAAGAACAGATGTTCATGCGCCCTGAAGTACACAGCAGCACAATGTAAGATATTATTAGACCCAATCTGGCATGGGATTCGCTAATCAAATACCAGGATAGTAAGGATAAAAATGAACTTTGTAAAAAATATTTCTACAGCTCAATCATGGACTCTAACCCTTTTTCCTGCCATGGTAAGCAATTGCCTTCTCTGTAAATGCTATTTTTTTAAATCACATAGCCAAGGCCTAGAGTTTCAGTGTGTTCTGGCCTTATTTTACAACTTCTGTCTGGTAGCTTTCTCCACATGGCTTCTTCTCTTGGAGCTGAGCACATTGTGAGGAGCAAAGGAGGTTCCACATGCCTCTCCACATGGCAAGGGGCTTGCCACTGGATCTCAGGCAAAGATCCAGTCATCCATGGGTACTACCTAAAGGCAGGGACAACTCCAAAAGTTCCAACCAGCCCCACTGGTCCTACTGAATCCAGAAGTTCACTCATTTCTGATCTAATTTGCAGTCTGTCTGGCACTGAGGAACCTAACTGCAGTCTCTGTGGTTTAAATGAAATGTATCTACAGCTGCTTGGAGCCCTGTTTCAAAATGTTCCATGTTATTTTAGTTCAAGGACAAGCTTTTATTTATTTTTTTATATCACATTTGATTTTATTACCAAGGCCCAAGACCTAACCAGTTAGGATACCAATAAAGAACCTAAATACCAATAAAGAACCTAAAACTTCCACCTATCTGAAACTGTATTTTTTCCCTTGGTTATGATGGGGATAATTTTAACCCTAAAAAGGCATAAAACAATAGCTGGTAAAATGATTACAAATTTAGTACAGGAAGTAGAAGAAATTCTCTTTAGATAAAAATGACATCAATGGCATCTACACCTTAAATTGAATTTTTAATCAGACTGTAAAAACTGCTGTAGTGGTCATTAGCATGTGTGTGTACATTTCCTTCCAACATGACTTGCAATAGTTCAGACTTGTTCAGCCTGCCGCAGTGGGCCTGCATGCCTCTCAGGATGGCTATGAATGTGGCCTAACGGTAAACCGTGACCTTTAGAAAAGAATGCATTCCATAAGTTTGAAAAACTAAGTCTTATTGAATTAGAAAGCCTCAGTCTATTAGTTCTGTAAGCACTGTACAAATATTTAGAAGTCGCAAGAATGTTTATAGTTAAGTTGCTAAAATTCAAACATTAGGCTTTTCATCAACTACAAATTAGTGAGTTTTAGTGTTTTGATTTGTTTTCCCTAAGCACAAAGATTTCTTGGCTACTAACC
>LOJH01027638.1:6284-23334 GCA_001685095.1 Ellobius talpinus
TTTTTTCCCTCTTTTTAAATCAGAGTAATTTATTCAGAATTCAGAATTCCAAATCAACCAAGCAACCAACAAACAAAAAACCAAACAAATAGAGGAATTACCAGTCTAATGAGTTCTCTATGTTCTTTGCATACAGCCCAGGAGATTAATCTTTGTTAACTGCTTGTTTAATGTTATAGTTAATAATTAGTTACCTTGTCACCCTGGACCATTCATCATCTTATTGAGCTGAAGATTTATATTGTGGTCTCTATTTTTAAGCATAGCTGTTCATCTTTTCTTAGCTTGGCTTAGGGTAAAGGAAACCTAGGAATTCTTAAAGGAATAATTGATGTTTAAGGAATAAAATAGGCAAACTATCTTGTTCCTTACAGTCTGGATTTGGAGAAGATGATTGGATTATAATCAAATTTGGAGAAGATGATTGGATTAAAATTAAAATTGGTCTGGGGACTGGCTGCTGGTCCTAGATTGTCTGTTAGTACTGTGTTTTTCTGGAACATACCTTCTGAGCTCTCTATAAAATGACAGCATTGTTCTAGAAGACCTCAAAAAAATCTACCCTAACTTTTCCACTGTAGCTGTAAATGGTAAGCCAGGAATAAAGCTCATTCTTAGATACATTTTTTTCTTTTCACACAAATCAGTTTTGCAGGTAGCTGCCTGCCTTAACAATAGCCAGAAGAATGCTGCTTCCATGCCTACAGTATCTTCAGTCCCAACACAACATCCCCACCCCTCTTTTCATGATCAGAAGTAACTATAGAAACCGCACTGACAGTAGTTATTGTAAGGAGCCTTTAGCATGTTTTAAAAAGGGATTTAGAAGACGTACCAACAAAAAAGGGGGGTGGAGAAATAAACAATCAATGCCTTTTCTGCAGCTGCCTTCACTTTTAGCACATCTGGCCAGAGGCTGGGCTTGGAGTCACTTTCAGATGGATTAGGAATACAGGTCAGGCATTCATAGGGCGCTAGAGGTTGTCCTGGTACCTAACTGGGCAGGTGCTTTGGCCCCTCTTTGAGTGACTTCTGAAGTACATTAAAGGCAAAGAAATAGAAGGATGCAGTGGAAAAAGCTGGAAGTCGGGATCTCAGGCTGCTCTGTCTTAGATATCAGTTGACTGTGAGGCTGGAGATGTCCCCACTGCAGAACCCAATACAGGAAGTATGTGAAACCATTTTGAGAGCTGATATTCATGGACTATTTTTAGTGGGACTCAGAATTTCTCAGTGGGTTATTCTTGTTTATCTTTCACCAGCTTATAAAACATACAGAATTTTGAGCTACCAAGAAATCAGTCTGAAAGTTTTGTCTTGAATGTTCTTCCAAGATAGTTCCTGACAGGGCACTGACAGACAAAGACAAGAACATGGAGTTCCCAAGAAATTTTATCCAGAAGGTGCTGAGAGGCATTTGAGGTTGGTCTGAGGAACCCAAGCTCCTCATACCACTCTCTGCGAGAGTCCCAAAATAAAAAGGCTACAATTTAGACTTGTGATGTCACCTGAAATTCTTCATATTAATGTTTTGGCATGGCACTACTGAGAAATTGTAGAATGTATAAGTGAGCCTTGGGAGAGGTCTTTAGATCATTGGAACTTTTAAGGGAGTTGTGGGACTCCTGCCTCTGTTCTGTCACTGTCTGGCTAATGCAGTGAGTGGTTTTGCTTTGCCATTCATTCTTGCTCATGCTACACTTTCTTCTGTGGTAGTTCAGATTTATGGAAGTTTACAGTCTGTGATTGGTATCTTAGTTCTCTAACATTCTTTTTAGGCATTCATTTGTTTATTTGTTCGTCTGTCTGTCTATCCTTTCCTTTCACCATCGGTCAGTTAACAACCCATCCATTTATTCACTCAGTCATTGGGGTCTTTTGCTCCATAGTATACCAAGTATCATTGTCTTATATTGAAAATTCCCTGTACCAACCACTAGTCTACCAAAAACTTTGCTATACAATCTCTATCCTACTTTCTGGTAGAAAGGTATAGATACCCAGTGGTGAAGCTTAAGAGACTTAGAAATGCACATACCTTCATCTTCCTACCCTTTTTCCTGCTTTTTCTAATTTTTTCATTACCACCATCATCAAATAATTTGAACTATGAATGAGTGGTATTAAGAAAAGAGGTTATTTCATCTTGCAACTGGGCCTGATGGTACAGGCTTGAAATTCTAGCTACTTGAAAGGCTGAGGCAGTAGAACCACAAATTGGAGGCCTGTCTGAGCTACAGAATGAGATTAAGGCCAATGCAAACCATTTAATGAGACCCTATCTTGAAACAAAATAAAATAGTGCTGGGCTGTAGCTCAGCAGTAGAGTGTTTCTTAACATGCATAAGACCCCCTAGTTTCAAACTCAAGAACAGTAACAAAAAGGCAGTATTTTTTTCAGGAAGTAGGCCAATAACATGATCAATTGTTATTTGGAGTCTGTTTGTTATTCTCCCAAGTCAATGCTCAACCAGATGCCCAGTGTTGACAGCACAGCCTGCATTCACGTTTATTTGTCCATTCAGAAACCATTGGCAAGAACCACATGTGAGCCTCTGGTGACTACCGGGTTTTAGTTGGCTTGTAAACAGGAAAGAATCAAGATAGTACAGCCAGGGTAGAATTTATTTTACTGCTTTTTGCTCCTCAGCTGTGTGCTGGCCTCCATACCCTTGGGTGATGTTGCTGTAGCATCTTTTGTAGTTGTTCTCGTGTACAGCAGCAGCTCGACTTTTGTTACTGCAAAGTCCTGTACACTGCAAGCCAAGATGTGCATCTTTCATCGTAGTCCATGCTTTTCTCCAGCCCTCGTTCACGCTGGCCCCAGGAAGGCATTTAAGTGAGTACATAAGCAACAGCCTCTTTCTTCTTCCTCCTCCATCTTGCTGCTGAGCCTCCTTTGTTGCTTCTTTGACGTTTCCAGACTTTTCAGGACTCAGGTGGAGAACAGGACAAGGAAAAGAGCTCAGTCTTCACGTGATGGTTGTAGTCAAGTCTGGAATGCACAGCTTCTACACTTGATACTGCCTTTCTCCCCTGGGAACATTCTGAGACCTACCTACCTTTTCCCCATTATTCCCTAGCTTTAGGGATGCGCTCTATGGCTGCCATTTGTGTCTTCCCTCAGCTGTGCCTTCCACTGTTTACCCCACAATGCTTCTGCCTTCTACACATTCCTTGCCCTCCCAGGCATAACTTGGGCATTGGGAAAGCTTCTCTTGCTTCCCTTGAAGCTTTCTGTAAGCAAGTTGTGCCAGCCACACTTACAGAGGAGGGAGGGAAGCAATCAGTCCTTGAGGCCCAGTGGCTAAGTTTCTTAGGACATTCCTTCCCTTCTGTTTTACAGAGTTCCTCTTCAATAGATGCTTAGAATGAAGCTATGCAATTCAAACATATGGCTGTTGAGTAACCACAGCATCAAAAAGATCCTCCAAAGCGCTGCCTTTCTCAGCTTCGGGTGGGGATGGGAAGCCATCTCCGTGGGAAGAGGAGTGTAAATGCCTCAGCATTCACTGTGAGCAAATCCCTTCAGCTTTCTCATGTTCTTTTATAGAACTGGATGGTGGGTAAAGTGGGGCCTGAGGAACTAAATTTGCTGTCTGCTAGAAAGGTCTGAGGATGGCCCAGCCCTTGTATGCAGAGTCCACATTTGTCATTTCTTGTTCTCAGCACAAGAACCTCATCAGAAACTTAGAACAGAGAACCCCTCTTGAGCACCTGTATTTCAGAGAGCTGAAAATATAGCTTTTCATTTTCCCATGATTCTTTGTCACCATGGGGATGATTGTTGACCATGTAAGTGTTAGGGGACACTTTAGCCTGCATTTCTGGCAAATTGACAGATGTTGGCGGCAGAGCAGGCTGTTTGCTGCGTATCCTTGTATGTTCTGATCCAGTGGGTTTGGGATGGCACAGGAATCTGAATGACTGATAGTAATCACCTCTCCTCTTCATTCTGAAATAGATGGTCCCTATGTGCTCCAAAAATGCATGAATGAATGAATAAGCAATTAAGCAAATGAATACACAAATAAATAAAATAATATGGCTGGCAATTTTCGTGGTGTGTGTGTATATACATGTACATGTGGAGACCAGCAATCAACTTCACATGTCTTTCTTCAGGAATGCTCTCAACTATTTTGTTTTTAGACAAGATTTCCCTCACTGGTGTGGAGCTGTCCAGTTACACTAAGATGTCTGGCCAGACAACTCTAGGGATCTGCTTCTCTTTACACCCCTGGAACTGAGATCCCCATGCCTAGTTTTTCATATAAGAGTTCTGTCGGTTGAATTCAAGTCTTCATGCCTGTGAGCACAGGTACTTTGCAGACTGCACCCACAGCAGGCGATTCTGGTGCTATCTAGCTTAAAGTGGTGGCAGGAGACCCAGTTAGTTCAACCCCATCCTAAGGATAAAATGGAAGGTTCAGAAAAGACTGCTTAGCTGGAGCTAAGTCTTGTATCTGGTTCTCCTTAAGATGAGGCTTCAATCCAGGTCTCTGTTGTTCCCTGAGATCATCAAGAGCTTGGCCATAAGTGAGTGGGCAAGTTCTGGGCAGACCCATGCTTCTGTTAGACTGACTCTCTGTCCCCCCAGGAGATGGAAAAAAGTAGTTTGTAAATAAATACACAGTGATATTCCATTCTCTGTTGAGAAGCCAAGGATCTTTTAATACCTGGCACAAGGCTTTGTTGCCCTTTGGTGCTAATTAACTATAGCATTCCCCAAACTTTATGTGATCTAACAGCTGATACAATGTTTGGTCTTTGAAACCAAAAACTAAAACTAAATTTTTAAAAAAAAGGAAGAAAGAAAACAAAACAAATAAGAAATAAGAGAATTTCCATAAGACTGACTCCTTAGATGAATTTGTCTTTAGTATCAAAATGTTTGGGTGTCAAAAATAGAAACTCATAAAATTTCTTATCATTTATGAAGTATACTATTGATACAGTCATATGGCATCACTATTTTTCCTGGTGTTATTTGCTCAAAGCTTTTTCCATATGTGTGACATGGACTTTTAGCAAAAATAGAAGTTTAGCTCCTATAGTTTTCTCTCCATTGAGGAAAGCTTTTTGTTTGTCATCCATGTGCTCGTGAGAGGTGATCTGTCAGACAGAAAGAACCATTTTGAAATTCCAGGAAGGATGCATTTACTGGACCGGCATGTGGGGTCAAAACAGAGTGTTGGGTCCTTAACTCTTCATGACAGGTTGCTAGGGAAAGCAGAAAACCAGAAATGATTTCCTAGAGAAAATGACTGCTCATTTGCATGTTTGTTAGGTAGTGCAATAGTAGTAAGAAGGTAGTTGTTGACTACAAACTAATAGTAGCAGAACTCAGAATTCTTAAAAAATGTGTAACTAATGGGGAAATTCATTATTAAATTTAAAACATCAAATACAAAAAGTTGAAGAAATAATTGAATCTTAGATAAGAACCTCTGGAAGAAACCCATAGTCTTGTTAATACTAATGGTCCCCCAGTGACTCTTATGAAATGATAATAATAATAGAGATTAGCAACTGAATAAAAAGTGGATAAAGGGCTTATACAGAAAATTCTCCAAAGAAGATGTTTTAATGTCCAAAAGTACATGGAAAGTGGATACAAACCGTCCCTAGTGAAATTTCATGGCCACAGTGAGATATTTCTTATAATTATGTCTTCTATCATCATCATCATCATCATTACCATCATCATCATTATCACACAAAAAAACAGAAAATGTGCAGATGAAGCTATGATGAACTTGGATCCTTGGTCAATTTCCAGTAGGAATGCAAAATGGTGCAATCATTGTGGAACATTGCATAAATAAATAAACCACAGAATTATTATGGACCAGTAATACTGTCTTAAGATATAAATTAAAGAGAAACAAAAGCAGAAATCCAAGTAGATACTTGTACAGTAACATCTGCTGTAGCATTACTCACAGTATCCCCTAACTGGAAACAACCCAGATATCTATCAAAAGAGGAATTGGTAAGTAAAATGAAACAGAAACATAGAATGGAATATTCTTCAGTCTTCACAAGGAAGACCATTTTGATACTTGCTCAACATGGATCAACACTGAAAAAATCCTGCTAAGTGAAATAAGCCAATCGCAAGTATTGTATAGTTCTTTTCTTTTCTTTTCTTTTTTGTAGAAACTAGGATTCTCCAAAGAAACAGAGCCAACAGGATATATATTTTTTATAGGAAGAGATTTATTTTCACAAATTGTCTGACACAGTTATAGAGGTTAGTCCAGTCTTGGATATGGTCCTATAGGAGAGACCAAGAGGATGAAGACCCTGGATTGCAGCAGATGTAGCTCAAAGCCTATTGGCTGGAGGAATTCAGAAAGAGCTAATTTTACTCAGGCCTTCACTAGTTTGGACAAGGATCACCTACGAAAAGGAGGGCAAAGTCCTTTCCATTCAGATTTACAATTGATTGAATATTTAGGAGCTGTGGTCCAGTCAATTAAAACCACAGTGATAACCAGCACACACTGAGTTAGCAGCCATCTTTCTGTTTAAACACTTGAGATAATCAAGAAAAAGCAGAGAGGTTCACTCTATCTTGGCTTCTAAGGTTTCACTCAACCCTGCTGCTTTGGGTACATGGTGCACAGCACATCATGATAGGTGCACTTGGTTGAAAGGCTGGATCACCTCATGGCAATCAGGAAGCAGAGACAGGAAGGGATAGAGTTTCATTATAACCTACAAGGACACACTCCCAGTGACCTCACTTCCTCCTGCTAGGCCTACCTCTAAAGCTTCCGAAGAATAGTACATTGCCTAGTGACCAGGGACCACTCCGTGTGTTTGCACTTATCTATTCAACTACCAATTAGAATGCTGTTATTCTGATTAATTCTCATACTCCAGGATAAATATTAGTGGAATCAGTGTTGGGGCCAAGATTCCTTATTAAGGATCTTTGTGGTGTGTGTGTGTGTGTGTGTGTATACACACATGTGTACGCACACAAGGATCTTTGTGCTGTGTGTGTGTGTGTACACATCTGTACACACACACACACACTCGTATTGATGCCAGAGGTCAATGGTGTGTGTTCTCCTCAGTTGTTGTCTGCCTTATATTTTGAGGCCAGGTTTCTCATTAAACCTGGTACTCACAGCTTCCGCAAGCGTGCCTGACAGCAAATCCCAGCGACCCCTTCTCTGATTTCATCGTGCTAGGATTATAGCCACATATCACTGCAGCCAACCCTTTTGATGAGTCCTTGATATCCAAATGCAGGGTCCTCATGCTTTCAGGACAATCATTTTAGCAACTTAACCGTTTCTCAGTTTTAATGCTCCTTGAACCCACCTAATAGGCCTTACATTCTCCTACAAAACCTAAGACAAAGCAGGTATTGGCTGGAGAAGAAGCCATAGTAGGCTGCAGCCTGCGTACACTCAGTTGAGGTTATTTTGAGATCTCTATGACCTCTTGGTTTAGGTCCTGTATAAAGAACATATTCCAAATGCAAAATCTGGTTGTACCACTCTCTTTCAGGAATTCTGCATTGCTGTCTTACTGGGGGATTCTTAAGCACACTCCATGCCTCCCAGAACTGACAGGACCAGGAGAAGCTACAATTAGATATGATAAAGTGTTAGTGGGCTCTACTCAGAGGACTCTATGTCCTCCTAGGACCTTAAATACCAGAAGGAAGTTTCTGTGGGGGGCATGGTTAAAAGGGAAGATGAAATCTTTTAATAAATAAATTCAGTTCCATAGTATGTTGTGCTCAGCTTTCCAATTTTAGTTTTTCCCTGTACTGTGACAAGCAGCAATATGACCCAGCTCTTGCTCTTTTGCAATTTACCGTCTAGTTTCAAAGTTAAGAACATATACCATAAAAGTGTAGCAAGAATCTATGAAGCTGTGGACCACAGAGGAAAGGAGTGATGAAAGTATTTCATGTGAGTAGGTCTTGGGAAATATTTAGTTGACATGCTTATGTTGAAGAATAAATGCTACTTTGACGTTCTGAAGAGATGGACCTGCATGAGCCAAGAAGAGGAAGTGAGAGCTCACAAAGTGCTTTTATGGACCTCCTAAATACGAAAGCATGGATAATTTACATTCTTATGAGTGTGGGTTTTTTTGTTTTAAAATAGGCTCAATGAAATAATGGAATTAATAGATGGGCTAATGGGAATAGGTAGTTTAGTAGTCTTGGCAAATACCAGTATGAAAAAGTAAGTTCTAGGGCTTATAAATATTTCTGGTTGAGAAATTTCTAGTGTTAGCAGCACACACACACACACACACACACACCTGCTTGAGAAATTGTCTGAGATCTCTTTATCAGAATTCTTCACATTAAAGTGGGTAGTAAAAACACGAAGTCTTCTCTTAGATATATGTTTATGGTAAACTTAGGATGATCCACTTTGTTGTTTTCTGATTCATGTAAGTCAGAAAACTGGGCCCTGAGTTAGGAAATGGATCTTGATGATATTTATTTTTGAAAGCACCTCTAATTTTATGAAGTCCTAGGGGACTGAGAGTTGATTTAAGGAACCCTTTCACAGTGGAGTTTTAATCAGCTATAAGGAAGACGGCAGTGTTGACATTTGCAGGTTGTGTGGAACTAGAGATTGCCATAGCAAGAGAAATAAACCAGACTTGGGAAGACAAAAACTGTGTTTTCCTACTCATGGAATCTTGACTTAAATATACATCTATAGGTATATGTCCTACGAAGGAAAGGGAAGATATATGTCATATGAAGGGAAGGGAAGATATATGTCATATGAAGGGAAAGGAAGAAGTCTAGAGGGAGGGTAGTGAAATATATATGATGGAGGGAGGGTTATGCAGGAGAGGAAGGAGGTAGCAGAGGATAATGTGAGTGAATAAGAGCAAAATATACGGTTTATGTGCATAAGGTGGACAATGAGAAACTAATCGCATTATAGCTTAATGAAAAGTAAATAAAGAAGATGAGAAACAAGAGAATGGACAAAAATCTCCTTCCTATTATTTGAATTCTGCATGTGCCTTTATTGTCTGATTTGTCCACACCTGAGTGGACAGATTCTAGCCAGGTGCCAGGGGTTATAGGGTTAAAATGGGACAGCAGAGAGACCTATTGGTCTGATCGTCATAACTGCCTTTGGAATGGACCCTTCATGAATTTGAACTGGAGAAGTTGTAGAAAAAGAGACTATTTTGAGAAAAAGACAAACTCTCAACTCTGAACTACGAAAATGAAGCCGGGGCTTTGGCAACCTTCCTAAACTGGCCTGCCGCTGGTGGAGTTAATAGGCCTTTATTTGAGAAAAGGAAAATTGGAGCTCACACAAGGTCATTTTTCTGGTCAAAAGGAACCCCATAGGTGCTGGTCTTTACAGATAATCAGGGAGTATTATTGTATACGAAATAGCATGGGACGTCAGAGGTCAGCAGCAGAGTGTCTCAGCGGCACTGGGGAGAGTATTGGGATCTGCCTTAAATATGCTCAGATTTCAGTACGGAAGTCTGATAAATTAACTCTCACTAGGAAGCCCCTTTTTTGCATATATTTTGAGAGCTGAGTCAGTAGGCAGGCCCGTGGCTCTGTGGAGTCAGCTGTGAGGCATTCGTAGTAAAAAGGAATATGAAACAACATCTTTCTAGCCATTTATCCCAATGCAGAATTTCAGATGAGCCCCAGCTAATCTCTTGCATATTCTTGAATATTTCAGGGGACATTGAAATTGCTTCCATCATCTCAATGGTAGTAATTTGCGTTTAACAATTCCTAAAGTTTCAAAGAAAGAAAAACAGAAAAGAAAAGAATAAAGGGTCTCTGGAAAGCCTCCAGTGGAGTGTGTTGTTTTTAGGCTGGTTTTAGTTCGGATCAGTCAAAGATCCCCTCTTAAATTTCAAATGGTTTCACTCTATACATTGGAGTACAAAGTCTTAGAAAGACCAGAAGAAAAATACAGACTAACTTAACTGTGACCAGGGAATTGTATATCAGAGAGAACTGCCTTGTGGTAGTATGGGAAAATCATTGCTTCTATGAGGAAAAGTCCAGGCCAGGAGCATAACAGAGAGGGAATAGGGTTGGAAACAAGATATCCTCTCTCACTACAAACCAAAGAAAATTCATCGCTAATGTTTCTCAGTGATTTGGTCATAGCAAAGAGAAAAATAATTAATGTGATATTATCTACTTCTGCGTAGACTAGCCTCAGGATCTCTCAACTCCAACCTGCTCCAGAGACTATACATATAACCTGGAAACTACTGGCACCCATTTCTCTATCTGCCTGCTGCCCCCCTGTGCCCCCCATCCTGTCTTCCTGCCTCCATCTGGAAGGTAAGATTCTGAGAGTCCAGGCAGTGACTTCTTTCTGGTTCCATCCTGGTATTTCCTAGCCTCCCTGAGGCTAATTTTCCACCACTGATTATTCGGACAGCTCTGCCTCTAGATGCTCTCTTGCCTACACTTCTTGTCCAACCATACTAGCTCTCTAAGGAAGTTTCTCTCATTTCTCTTGCCTCTAATTTGGCCCTTTATAATCCTAATCTGTGTTGCCACAGTAAACTTTCAGAGAAAAAGAAAAGTCAATGCAATGATGGATAATGAAAGTCTTCAGGGACTTCCCATTATCCAGTATAGACTGGACTGTGTGTTTGGGGAAAGACTGTCTGTCTCCTCTCTGAGACATTGGCTTTTACATCTGCGGTAGAGGTCCAACGGCAAGATGACCTTGGATGGCCTTCCTTGCCTCTCTCTGCTTAGAATATAGAAATCCCCTGTTGGGTCTCATGTTCTATAATTTCAGTTTCTTAAAACTGGTCAAAAGCAAGTAAAATTATAAAATTTTCAGTTGTTAATTATGTTTAGTAGCATGATGGCATCTTGAGCCTTCTCACTCCGTCCTGTGTTAGAAATGCATTATTCCTTTGTCCACTGTCTGCTCTCTGTAAATAAACCAGCTTTAATCTTTAACCACATAGGCACCATCTGTTATCAGATTGGCTGCCGTAGTATTGCAGTACTTGTATTTAGGAATTCTTTCTTTTACTTAATAGGGGGCCCAAAACATAAAGACAATTTTATTGCAAGATATTATTGTCTTTATTTTTTTTTACCATTATGTATTCTTGCCAGTCTGTTGTTGTGTCTATTTTATGGGTACATATATACAGGACATAGAGTTCAAGTGGAGATTGTAATGTTGGTAAACGGTCCCAGAGGAGAGAAGGGCTAATAATCTAAGTCCTGTCATCTAGAGATAGCATCTCTGCAACACTGTTCATGGCCACTTCTTGAACACCGAATGCAATTTGTGAGAGAGAGTTCCTGAGATGGGGCCACCCTCCCTACTCAGAAGGCTAGGACTGGAACTAAGAAGTGGCAGGTTACAAAACAGGAATCGCATTTGGAGTTTGGATTACACATCTCATTAACTTGGACAGGGACAAAAATGTGAGTCCCGTTACTGGAACTCTCTGACTTTATCTCGCTAGCTCCTTAGTACATATCTGAAATGAGACAAATAAATTCCCAAACCATATTCCTTATTCTGCTTTGCTAAAGTACTTCCTCGGGTCACGTGACTAAGAGATGTGCGTGATGTTCATCTTCTCATTGCCCACATCATGTAACCAGATCTGACTCTCACTGTGGCAGGTAAAATCTACGATGGAATCCAGTCACGTCCACTTCCTGGTATTTGTGCCAGGTGTTATTTCCTCTCCTGGATTTGTTTCTAACTGACATAGTGTGCAAAAGGTCATGAGATGGCCATCCTGTGGTTAGGTTCCAAAAGGTCATGGTTTTCATCTGGTTTGTCGGCTCCCTTCCCCGCTCCATGGTGCAGCAAGTTGCCATGGTGCTGAGAGAAAGAAGAGGACTTGGCCTCTGGATAAAAGTCAGGAAGAAGCTGAGGCCCTGAGTCTGAACAACTGCCAAGAAACAACTTTAACAGTGAGATCTGTAGGAGAATGTTCCCCAGTGGGGTCCAGCCACAGCGACGCTCATGAGTGGCCCAAGAAGCTGCCGACTCATCCTTGATCCCGAGTTATTGCATCTCAGGCATGCGTGCTGCCTTTGGCTGCTAAATTCAAGGTAGAAGCATTCACTGAATAAATTAATTTTAAAATTTCTGCCCTTTCCTATGTGCGATAAACTCATAAGAAGGCTTGGTCTGGGCAACATGCACTTTATTTCCAGCAGGAATATGAAAAAGCACATGTACTGGTCTTGCTTTTTCACGTTGTTCACGGCTGACAAAGGAGGCTGTTGCAATCTGGCCCACCTTCTGGACAGGGAATTAAGAGCAGTCTGGGAAAGGAACCACAAACACTGTATTGTGTGTGATGCGCTGTCTGCATTGGATGGGGCAGTTGGTAAGGAGACAACCTCGTCCGACTCTGAGACTGTGGGCTCAGTCAGATCTGAACACATGAGGCATCTGTTGAGACAACAGAAGAGAGCCAATACATTATCAAACAGAGCATAGCAGCTAACCATCACGTGGTGGTCCATCTGCTAGACAAGATTGCTGAGCAACGTTACAGTAGTGGGTCTGAGAAAAAAATCATTCCTCAGCCTGGGCAAATCCTAGCGTGTGTGTGTGTGCGCGCGCGCGCGCGTATGTGCGTGCACGTGTGTGTGTGTGTGTGTGTATAATTTAAAGCAATCTAAGCGTTATATTTAGCTATATTGCAGAATGCTATATATATGTGTGTTTATAGAAAATATACTAAAGATTAGATATGTTTTTTATTTTGGTATTAAACAGGAGCTATTTTTTAAAAGAAAAATGAGGAAACAAAAAACACTAAAATTTCCCTATGTATCTGCACTATGCTTATTTTAAAGCCTGGAATGTCTCAAGTCCTGGAGTATTCTCTTCTGCTAGGGTTTGCAACCCAAAGTGTGTCCTTTACATACTAGTGATAAACAGGCCTAGAGATGTGGGAAAAACTTCTTTACAGATGGGGAAGAAAGCTGGGAGAGAGTCCTGGATTTGCTCTTTACCGTTAATCTTTATTTGATCCTTATAACACTCTGTCAGTACCAGGATTTGTACTTTAAAGATAGAAATAAAAATCTCAAAGATGTTAGATGACCTGTGCCAGGCCACACAGCCCATGAAGGAGTGCCGAGTCTGGATTCAAACGTATTTCTTCTTGCAGCGTAATTCGGCCTTTAAACCCGGTCAGTATAACCTCCCATGCTGAACTTCTAACTAGCAACTCTACTTCCTCTGAACAACCTAGTTGATACAAAGGTAATTTTTTTTCCCACCAGAAACCTTTGATAACAAATGAGATATATAAGAACAGGTAGGAATAAAGTTAAATCCACCACTTGGCTCCTTCCTCTCTCTGCTGTTGCCTTTTGAAGGCCAGTCCCAGCACTGCCAGAGGAAATTGGCTTTCGTTTTCCTTTCCAACCTGTGTCTGCAAGGGCAACCCCTGTATCAGTGAGATTTTGCTATATAACAAATACTCCGTAATGAGGTTGCTCAAAACAAAAATCACAAAATGCACTGGATAGTGAACAGATAAATAGAAAGACCCAGAAGGTGAAGAGTGAAATATCCCTGACCTTCTGGATGTTTATAACCAATTGCTTATTTGGTGCCTCCAGCTTGATTCACAGACATCCATACTCAAGCGACCTATTCAATGTGCCCCAAATAAACACATGATGATGCCTAGCTAATTACCTTCTGAACCCCTATTTGAATGAAGTACACTATTATCCACCATTCCTCGAGTCAGAAGCAACCCCATTGCACTGGCAATTAGGTTTCCAGTGCATAGCTTTCTGGGGCTAAATCAAAACCATAGCATTGCTCCTTTGCTTTATATCTATTAATGGCTTCCCACAGCTCATAATGTAGAAATTAATCTTAGTTTAGTTTTCAGAGCTTTTAGTGGTTTTGTCTTAGCTTTCCTGTCTCACTTTACTTGCCAGTCTGGGAAGGTTAATATTGATTATTAACTTAGCAGATCTGGAATCACTCAGTAATCAAAGATTGTCCATATCTGTGAGGGAGTTCCTAGGTTAGACTAATCGAGACAATAAGACTCCCTACTTGTAGGGAACACAATCCCCTGGGCTGGGGTCCTGGGCTGATTAAAAGGAAGAAAGCTGGCTAAGTACAAAGATTCATTGCCCTCTGGGTTCACTGCAGATACAATGTGACCAGCTGCCTGCCACTCTGCCACTATGTGTTCCCCCACCCTGATGAACTGTACCCTTAAACCATGAGGCTAAATAAACCTTTTCTTCCTTCAGTTTCTTTGGCCAGGTGTTTGGTCATAGCAGCAAAACAAGCAACCAATACATACTCTATATCTCACCTGTTTTATATTTGCCTTCTCTCCCAACTTTTTTACCTTTGGTTTTGGGACTATACTCTTCCTTATGGTCAAGACCTTCTCTTCCCCTGCTTCAAACTCACTCATCTCTAAAGATTGTCATCTTGGGCCTTCTTTCCAGGAAACTCTTCTTGATCCAACCGTCCTCCATACTTAGGTCTACCCAGCACATGCCCATAACCTACTAACTGCTTTCACATGCCCCCTTCCCCCCCAGTGATGGCGGATACTGATGCTAATCACAGCCCTTGGATCATGAGAGACTCTCAGTAAATATTTGTGACTTGAGTGCCTGGGTAATAACTAATTCCAGCACCTGTGAAAGTTTGTCTTCACTGACAGGAATTTGATCTAGTCTCATAAACAGGTTTTGTCTAAGGTTTAACGCTCTCTTTTTAACTTTCCCCCCATTATTTCATGCCCATATTAACCTGCTTTCAGAAGAAACTTTTTTGCACAATTCTAATTTAAGGTTGTACATTTCTAGGGGCAGGAAGTGAGAAATTGCTCTTTCAAATGCTCTCGGGAAGTACCACTCTGTTTCTCTTGTGTTGTTTGAAATAAAATAGCTCCAGACCAGGGTATGAGACAGACAGAAAATAAAACAGTGATTTATACTATTATTTCAACTAAAACCCACCATGTAGTAAATGGACATTGTAGGACCCTGGGATTAGCTCAATGAAAAGATATATTAAAGAAAACATAAATAAATATAGAGAAATTCCATAATCTAATACAGAGAAAGCAGGGCTGGATGAGGATGGGTTTCTGGGATCTGTAGTGACTGATGGGAAAGATATAATCCAAAGAAGTAAGTATGTCATGGCCATTTGTGATGACTAATTCTCACCTTTGACTTGGCATGACCAAGAATCAATGAGAGTTTCAATGGGGGATTAGCTACTCAATGGGGTGACCTGTGGGCATGTTTCTGGAGGACTGTTTTGATTGTTAGTTGATGAAGGAGAACCCAGTACAATATATGGTGATGTGGGAGTCCCCTCTGTGTGTTGTTTTTCTTGGTTCGTGAATAAAGAAACTGCCTTGGCCTTGTTGATAGGGGAGGACTTAGGTAGGCAGGGAAGACAGAACTGAATGCTTGGAGAAAGAAAGAGTCAGAGAGCTGCCATGGAGCCACTGCCAGAGTAAGACATGCTGAATCTTTGCTGGTAAGCCACTGCCACATGGCGATATACAGATTAATAGAAATGTGTTAAACTAAGATGTAAGTGTTAGCCAATAAGACGTTAGAGCTAATGGGCCAAGCAGTGATTTAATGAATACAGTTTCTGTGTGATTATTTTGGGGCTAAGCTAGCCGGGCGGCTGGGAAGAACAAGTGGTCAGCCTCCCCCTACAATATGGAGCACCTTTTCTAGGCAGGGTTCTTCAACTATGTAAGTGTAGAGTAAGGTAGTTGAGCAGAAAGCATGCATATCTCTCAGTTATTCAAGATGCTTCAAGTGTTTGTTGCCTTGTCTTCCCTGCAATAATTTATTGTAAGTTGTAATTAAAAAGTTAAAGAAAAAAACCCTTTTCTGCCTTAAGGTTGCTTTTGTATATCTGATTGCAGCAACATCAGCAAGACTAGAATACCATCCAAGCTTTTCCCTTCCAAATTACTGGGTATTTTCGCATGATGATCAGTTAATAGGACCCTTTGTTTCTGCCTTCTGTTTGAATGCATATGCTGGGAGTAGATTTTTCCTAACTGCAATAGTTTGTACTTTTGAGATGATGTAGTGAAGGATGTCATTTCCTAGAACTCACTGTCTCAACTATTGCTGCTTGAACAGAGCAGAGTTTGAATGGATTTTGAAGACTGCCATGTCTATTTACACCTTCCCAAACACTCTCCACACAGCCTGTTCGCTCATCAAACGCTCGTGATGACTCTATGCACTAGATACCATGATTCTTTCCATTCTAGAAGAGGAAACAGGTGCTCTGCAAGGCTGGGCATCATATTTAGAGACACAAACATAGGAAGATGCCCAAGGGAGATTTGTGTCCAAATCTTGCTATAGAATCTGGGTGCTCAAACCACAGAAGAGAGCTTTACTGCATTCTTATTGAGTGATAACTAAAGGGGCTTAAATTGTTTCCTTTAGTGGGTAACATATTTCTCATATTTTATAGTAGAGGCAATTTTGTCCCAGAGGTCACAGGAAAGAGTTGTCAGTGGCGGAGCTGGACTATGGACCCTTGTGACCCTCACTCTACACATTGACCTGTACCACCATTGTTCCACCTGTGTGGTTCTCTGAGACAGCACCTTCCCAAACATCTGTGCAAACAACTGTCATGCTCATTTGCCTCTAATGCATCCATACCACTGGGGTGGGTTTCCAAGGTAGATAGGAAGTGCTGCTTTCTTGTCTTTTGGAGAGAAAAATCTTAAGCTCACTATAGAAGTGAGTTGTTCAAGGTCAACTAAGCTGGGGATGAGACAAAGACACATTTTGTACTTCAAGACCAATGCAATTTCCACTTCTTCACAGCTCCTTCAGGGCTGCTGAGTGACAGCTGTGTCGAGTGATCTTGAAAAGCTTGGAGATGACTGGAAACTTTGATTTCCACAACATCTTGAACGCTAAATGGGAGGGGAAGGTTCAGAAAGGTAACTTTGAGTTTCTTTGTTCAGAGGAAGGAAGAGAGAGAGAGAGAGAGAGAGAGAGAGAGAGAGAGAGAGAGAG
>LOJH01027639.1:0-18002 GCA_001685095.1 Ellobius talpinus
CATAACTGGATGTCAACCTGTAGAAGAATGAAAATAGATCCATACCTATCACCAGGCACAAAACTCAAGTCCAGTCCTTTTTTATCCCCCAACACCCAACACTTCTTGTGTTTTGGGTTTTTTAAGTTATATTTTACTTATTCATTTACTGGGAGTGTGTGTGTGTGCGTGTGTGTGTGCGTGTGTGTGTGTGTGTGTGTGTACATGAACACTTTGCCACATGTGGAAATCAGAGAGCCTCTTGCAAGGGCTGGTTCTCTCCTTCCACCATGTGGGTCTCAGGGATTAAACTCAGGTGTTTGGGCTTGGTGTTCAGGTGCCTTTATCTGCTGAGCTATTCGCTGCTTCAATATTTCCCATTTTTCCCTCATACAGATTAGTTTGCCAATACTATGACAAAATGCATGAGATAAAAAGTTTAAAATAAAGAATGCTATGGTACTGATAATTTAACTTGTGACTGCTGGGTTCCTTACTCTGGTCATATGGCAAAGCAAGTATTAGAGGTGTGAGTAGTTCAGGGCTTGTTACATCAGGGCAGTTAAGCAATGAAAGAAAGAGAAGAAATGGCCTTTTATTTCAAATAATATATATTATTTGAAAGGTCATGCCTTTCAAAGGTCACTAATCTCCTCCTATGAGATTACATATCCTGTAAGGATCCACCAGCCCCTGATATCTTCATCACCCTTTGGACCAAGATTTCCATGCAGAGGCCTTTGTAGAAAAGTCCAGATTCAAGCCATAACAGTACTTGGGATATTTGTTCCTTGTAAATATTCAAACAGCAACCATTAAACAAAGACTGAGAAATTTCTCCAACATAAAATTCACTGAAGCATGAAATAAAAAATATGCTGAGAAAGATTTATTGCTGAAAAAGATAATACATCATTATTGGGATGGATTATAAGGGAGAAGAGGAGATGATATATAATGGATCTATTGTTTTTGGAAATTTAATTAGAATTCACCGATTAAATGTACAAAATTCACTATTCCTCTAGAAGACCAGAATTTTAACTCTCTCCTATAAATATCGCATGACATTAATAAATGTCTGTGAGGAGACAATGAACATTTACACCACCATAGCGGTTGTTTTCTGACCCTCATCTCTAAACACATGGGCTTTCAAGTTCTGGGAGAGAGATTTTCCCGAAAAATGAAAATCTGTGAGAAGCCTCGAAAGTTTATTTTGGCCAAACATGAGGGAGAACTTCAGCTACCAAAGCCATCCTTAGGTATGGTGAACTGTTTCAGTATTTCATGCATTTTTTCCATCTCTGAGAGCATTTGGGCTATGCTACATTTAGAGAGATAAAGGAGCTGAAAAATAGTGGTCTGAGTAGGTTTCCAAGAGAGGTTAGAACAAGCCTTCTTTATGTGGAGATGTCCTTCTCAAGCATGGCTAATGCACCTAATGCAATAATGTAGTGATGTTGCAAGGGTGGAATTTGAGTAACAGATTTCTAGGGTCGTACAGAATGCTTGCAATTTCTCCCCAAGACAAGAGATTCCAAGGGATGCTATTCTCTTGTGGACGATAATTAATATCTAAAAATATTTTCTCCTTGTTATTTGTAGTATGAAGTGAATAGTTTTAGCATAGAAAAACATTATGCATCTATTGTTCCTTCTTGGGATCAAGTGACTTTGGCCAGTTGCAAGAGGAGAATACAGAGGGAATTTAGGGGAGAGGATGAGAGCCTTTTCTTTTCTTCCGTGCTTTCTAGTAGCTTTTTTTGTCTTGTCTTATGCCAGAGGGAAGGTAAAAGATTCTTGAGTGTACTCTACCAAGCACTAGTATTTTCTATGTGCAGATTGTCTCATAGAAAAGGAATTTACACGACCTCTCTTCCCAACCTCCAGTCCCCAGCCTGCTCTCTGCCTCTGAGGAGAATCTTTCCACCTGTGTAGGAAATCCCGAAAGGGGAAATCAGTCTCCGCCTTTTTTTCCATCAGCTATATATCTCACAAGTTTTATATACAAGTTCCTTGAAATCAATGCAGCCTTGGAAGTATTGATGCTACAGTTTCAAAGGGAATACAAAGGAAGTTGGAAGTAATGGAACTATGAGTAGGAAGGGCTATCAACCAAATTACCTACCTACATACTTACTTGCAAATGATGTCTCATGATCCATGCTCATAATGGAGAAGAAATGAGTTAACAAAAAGATCAAGGCTTGGATGATATATGTCAGTACCCTTCATTATCACTCAAATGCTCAAAACCCTTTAAGAACTCATCTTACTGAAAGTGAAAGCCCAAATCCTCACAGCATCCCAGGCTGCCCTCCGTGACTCAGTCCCTACTATTTTTTTTCCAATTTACCTATCATAACTCTTTGGTGCTCGCTCTGCTCCTCCTTTACTGGCTTCCTTACAGTTTAGAGCAGCCAGGAATGCCTTCTTTCAAAGACCACATTTCTTTCATCCAGAGCTCTCTCCCCGCTTCCATTCCCATGCTAACTTGCATGCTGTTTTAAATGTGGTGCTATGATTCTCAGTGGGTACCAGTGACATCACATGTTAGGTTTGCCATGTAAAGAGTTTGAAGTTGTCTGGAGCCTGGGCTGGTGTGTTGAGGATGATGTTAGAATTTTATAAGCTACAATTTGAGCCAGTTCATTTCCCACTTGGGTCTTCTGAGATTATTCAAGGTGGTTCTATCAATCATAAAACATGCTTACCCTATGCCACCCGAGCTTCCCTTGAAAAAAGAAAAAGAATAATTGTGCCTGTCTTTTCACTTCTTTTAAGCGACATTAAGTTCTCACATGTGACCTGGCTTTAACCTGTGAGTATTTATTATGCTTCTTCTTTCTTTCATTTGCATAACAATGTATCAACATGTCTTACCATGCTTGATACAAACAAATCCTGGGAATGTTTTAAAATATTTTTCACAAATCAATTTGACACAAGATGGGAATGATGTCTCCCAAGGCTATTTTACTTTTTGGCTTGCTGATAGTGTGCAAAGACCTTAGCCACTCCCTGGAAATGCTTGGCTATTGTTGGCATACATGATGCTTAATGCCAAATGGTTCTTGCTTGTGATATTTCCAACTTCAGGTGTTATCAAAAGTTTCTGGACTGAAGAAGAGGAGCTTGTCCAGCTGAGTTCTCATTAAAATGCTGAAATGTAACTAACCATTAGGAAATTAACTTTTTCTGTTTCTGATTTGATGGTTTATAATTTTTCAAAATATTCTGCAGAGTTTATTTGTATTTCGGTGATAATTCCTACATTATCCCCCGAGCAACAGAAATCTGAGTCATGAGAATGGGCCTACTGCTTAGTTTGTTATATACTACTGAGTAGAGTCATAGCCCACTGCTGCTTTTTCTCCTGAATGGTTGTTCACAGTCCTGCCATCCCCAGTGCAGTGGAAGTGTGCTACTGATCATGTGCTGGTAAGTCCTGGTCACTCATATAGTTGGTGTTAAAGCCTCCTCAAAACCACAGCATTTACAAACGTGTCTTCTCAAGAGCTGCTGTGGGATAATGCTCTTGTAAAGATTTGTCACTCATATTGGTTTAATTAAACACTGATTGGCCAGTAGCCAGGCAGGAAGTATAGGTGGGGCAATGAGAACAGGAGAATTCTGGGTAGAGGAAAGCCTCAGTCTGCAGTCACCAGCCAGATGCAGAGGAAGCAAAATGAGCATGCCCCACTGAGAAAATGCTCCAAGCTATGTGACGAAACATAGACAAGAATTATGGGTTAATTTAAGTTGTAAGGTCTAAGTAATAATAAGCCTTAGCTAACAGACCAAACAGTTTATAATTAATATAAACCTCTGTGTCTTTCTTTGGGGCTGAATGGCTGAGTGACCAGGTGGGACAGAAACTTCTATCTACATACAGCTGTATAACTGCTACTGCTGTGAGTTCTGTTCCAAACCAGCAGAATATAAGAGTCTTGTCCCTGGTGTTTGACAGACACTCTATATCTAATTTCTTAAAGAAGAAACTGGAAACCATTTCCAGTTCTCTTAAAATATTCTAAAGATGCTATTCAATTAATTTTAAATATTTAAACATATGAGTTGCTGTGTATTAGCAAATGCTCTCACTCTCAAACAGCTGGAAAGCAAAAGCTGACATTTTGGAGACCTCAATTCTCTCTGGGACTGTCTAGAATGCTCCAGAAGAGGATTCTGACACCAAAACACAAGCCCCATTAGAATATAAGGAGTCAGAAAAATATAGGAAAGATAAAGCTTTGAACAAAGACAAGAGGCTTTCAGAAATGAAGAAGATATAGAGCAATGCTTGAGCTCATGTTGAACATACCATTATTCTCTTAACAGGAGGAATTTATGAATTTTCCTTTTATGGTGGGTTTATATACAACTTGGTACTTGAGGAAAATCTGCTGTAATTTTTCAGCAAATTTTAAGGAATTGGAAAGAAGGGACAGTGATATCCTAGGTGCTGTCAATCAAGGGAATGAATGTCTCCTGGGAATTGTGTCTGATGAATCAAGAGAGAGTGGACTATATTCTCACATCAGAGAAACAATTTCCAACAGCCCTTTGGGGTTTCCCTTCTTAAAAGCTTATTACTCTGCCTATAAGGAACTCACTTAAGTGCTAAAGTGTTTTCATTAGTTCTCAAAGAAGGGATGGCTGGAGTATCTCCCTTTGATTGATTTCTAATGGAAAAAATTCTCCACAAAAATGGTGGTTTAATCTATCATAGACTATTGTTTTATAGTTTGGAGGCTGGAGGTATAGAATAGATTTCACCAAGCTACTGAATCAAAGAGTAGAAAGGATATTTCCCTAGGGGGGTCGAGAGCAGAATCTGTTGTCTGTCTTTTCTCAACATCTAGGACTTCTGTTGTCCTTGGCCAATGTGTGTCTCCAACGTTTTATTCCCGTCATCATATATCCTACTTTTGGAGCCATTCTACCTCTGCTCCACCCCCCAAGAAACATAAGGAATTATTTTCACTTTGTGCTACTCAGTGAAAAAACCCTCCAAAGGGATGTAAATGCTGGAAAACAAATGTAACAAAAGTGAGCATGTCCAATTTCATAAAAGCAATATGTTGTCTATATCCTCTTGATTAATTTTGTGTTAAATTTTATTAACTTTTCTCCTTCCGGTTTTATGGATTATAATTTTTTAATATATTCTGCAAAGTTTGTCAGTATTCCAGTGCTAAATCCTATATTATCCTCCTAGTCTTCTCTGGTTTCACTAATCTAGCTCTTATCTTTCTTTTGGTTAGTATGGCTAAGGACATGTCAATCTTGTATTGTTTTTAAATAATAAAAACAATCTTTGTTCCATTCAGTCCATAACTTTTTCTTTTGGCTCCCATTTTATTACTTTCATTTCTGATTTCTATCAATTTCCACTATTATTTTGAGGTTGGCTTGCTATTATTTTTCTAAGATTTGAGATACACCATTAATTTTTATCTGAGTAATCTGTTTTTTATTTATTTATTTATTTTAAACCTGGGCCACAGTTCCCCTTACTCCTTTCCTCCCAGTTCCTCCCCTATACCCCCTTTGTTCCCTCCTCCCCAATCAATCCACTCCTCCTCTGTTTCTGTTTAGGAATGGGTAGGTCTCCCATGAGTATCAACAAAACATGGCATATCAAGTTGCAGTAAGAATAAGTACCTTCCAATGTATTAAGACTGGGCAAGGTAACTCAGCATGAGTAGAGTTCCCAAAGCCTGTAAAAGGTGCCAGACAGCCCCTGTTCCTGTAAGAGGATCAAGTTATATAACTGCACCATTTATGCAGAGTGCCCAGGTCAATCCCGAGAAACAAACCAAATAACCCAATTTTAAAATGGGGTAAAGATGTAAACAGAAAATTTTCAACAGAAGACTCTCAAATGGCCAAGGAACACTTAAGGAGATATTCACCATCCTTAACCGTCATGGAAATGCAAATTGAAATGACTCTGAGATTCCATCTTACACCTGTCAGAATGGCTAAGATCAAAAACACAAGTGACAGCTCATGCTGGTGAGGATGTGGAGCAAGGGGAACATTCCTTCATTGCTAGTGCGAGTGCAAACTTGTATAGCCACTTTGGAAATCAGTGTGGCTATTTCTCAAAAAACCAGGAGTCAATCTACCACAAGAACCAGCTACACTGTTCTTGGACATAAATCCAAAGGGGCTCAATCATACTACCATGACACTTGCTCAACTATGTTCATAGCAGCTTTGTTAGTAATAACCAGAATCTGGAGACAGCCTAGATGTCCCTCAACCAAGGAATGAATAAAGAAAATGTGGCACATTTGCACAAGGGAGTATTACTCAGATGTTAAAAACAAGAATACCTGGAAATATGAAGGCAAATGGATGGAACTAGAAAGAAACTTATCCTGAATGAGGTTACACAGGCTGAGAAAGACAAACATGGTATGGATTCACTCATGAGTGGATATTAGCTATAAAATAAAGGATAACCATGTGACAGTCCACAGACCCAGAGAGACTCAGTAACAAGAAGGGTTCTTGGAGGGACACTCAGATCTCCTGGGGAAGGGGAAGGAGAAGAGATTTTGTGAGTGAACCGAGGGCAGATCCAGACGTTAACATGAACAACAGTTTGGGAGCAGGGGTATGGAAGAGAGTACAGAAAGAGACTACTGGTAAGAGGGTTGCATTTCAGAGTCAGGTAATCATCTGTCACAAGGGATTTCCCAGGAATCTACAAGGATGACCCCAGCTAAGACTCCTAGTAATAGGGGATATGTAGCCTGAACTGGCCATCTCCTGTGACTGGACTGGTGTCTAGAAAACTCACAGAATCAACTAACTTGGGCTCATAAAGCCTCACAGAGACTGAACTTATAGTTGATTATTTTTTTTTAGTATAGTCACTCACAACTACAACTTCCACTTTCAAAATTCTCCTGGTGCTTGGAAAGTGGCTCCGTGATTAACAATACTTGCTGCCTTTCCAAAGAACCCAAAGTTGGTTCCCAACACCCAAGTCCAACAGCTCACAACTGTCTGGACCTCCATTGCTAGGGCAGCCAACATCCTTTTCTGACTTCATTAGATACCTGCACACAGATAGCATTTACTCACACAGACACATACATAAATAAATCCACATACATAAGCAAATAAAAATAAAATTTCTTAAAGGATTGGAGATTTGATTTGAGCACAATGTCCAAGCTCAGCCCACCCTACTTCTCATGTAAAACGGAAGAAACTAGAAATTCTTTCTGGATTCTCAAATATGCTGGTAAGCACGATGTCCAAGCTCAGCCCACCCTACTTCTCATGTAAAACGGAAGAAACTAGAAATTCTTTCTGGATTCTCAAATATGCTGGTAAGCAGTGCTTTATTTATTTATTTTTTTAATTTTAAACTTTCCTCGCCATTTTTTAAATGGCCTACTTACTACTCAAAAGCTTCTTGTTCAATCTATGTGTTTGTAAATTTTACGTAGTTTCTTTTGATGTTATGTCTAGTTTTATTCCAGTATGATCTGACAAGACACAGAGATAATTTATCTTTTTTGCATTTATTAAGATATGGTTTATGGCCTAAAATGTGATCAACTTCAGAGACGGTTCAATGGGCTTCTGAAAAGAACATATATCTTTCAGCTGTAGATTTCTGTAAAGTCCAGATCTGTGGGGGCAGTTTAGCTCTGAAGTTTCACTATTAAATGTTTATCTGAATTATCTTTTTGTTAATGAGAATAGGGTACTGAGATCTGAAACTTTATTACTATGTCTGGACTTTGAACCTACTATAAATATGAAGAATAACAAAAGCCCTGAAGAAACCAAGAGCAGAAGATTCATACCTTAGACAAATAAAGTCTATATGCAAAAAACCTTACAGTTAACATCAGACTTACTTAGAAAATCTAAAATATTTCTTCGAATATCAAATGGGATGAGTCTGTCCCTCATTAAATTAATATAGTAACTATAAAAATCAGTATTAGATTCTTCAAAAATTTAAAAATAACAATACTTCAATAAGATCCAAGTGTGCCACTTCTGGATATACACCCAAAATAACCCAGACGTTTTCTTTACAGATACCTGCAAAGTCATATTTATCATAAAAATAGTCAAGCTACGGAATCCACCAAGATAGCCATGAATGGATTACCGGGTAAAGCAATTGTGATATATGTCCATGATACAGCATTGACCAGTCACAAAAATATGCTCATTAACCAGAAAACGATGGAACTGAAGATCAGTCGGTTAAGTGGGATAAACTGGACTAACCAAGGGAAGTGTTGGATTATTTCTTTCAAAAGTATGATGTTGGTGGGTTACAAGAAAATATCAAAGAACAAGAGTGGCTATTAGAGATATAGAAGCAGAGTGGGGGAGGGATGAAGAGAATAGAAGAGAGGATGAATATGGCCAAGGTACATTGGCACAGAATACGGCACAGAAATGTCATAATGAACACCTTTACTAGGTATGTTTAGTATACGCTAATGAAAATTCACTGTCTTTTTTGACAAAGTTCAGGAGAGCAGCCTGAGTGAGGGGTTGTTCTTTTCCTTGGAAGATGTAGTAACCCAGGGTGTTTCCATTACCTAACTTGAATCTGAGCCATCGTCTTCCTGGAAAGTAAGTGTCATGTGTTAGATGGATTTTTTTTCTTCATCTGAGGGCTTTCTACTATGGCCTCATGGTTAAGTATAGGCATGTTTTATGCAATTAGACAGATGTTTGGGCAGCTCAGCGATGGTGCTAGTCCTCAGATCCTTGTCAGTGGAATTTAGCAGTGTGATCACTGCCTGAAGTTACAGGAAAAGATCTTAGCAAAACATGAAAGAATTTGTAAGATGGTAAAGGAGATATTTTTTCCTCTTTAAAAGCAAATTAAATGCATTCTCTTCCAGCCCTGACTGAAATTTCCCACATGTAAAATTAAAAAAAAATCAGACATTGACATCAAAACCTGAGAAAGAACCAAAAAGCATCAATCTATCTTTTGACAAGGAAATGACTAAGTCCATTCAAGCCATAGTTTCCTCAGCTATGACACTGCTCACTAAAGCCACCTCAGGGATTTTATGTGTGTATATGTGAGTATGCATACACACAT
This sequence comes from Ellobius talpinus, assembly GCA_001685095.1. NCBI lineage: Eukaryota > Metazoa > Chordata > Mammalia > Rodentia > Cricetidae > Ellobius > Ellobius talpinus. The sequence goes on from LOJH01027639.1 coordinate 9,089, forward strand.
GTTGAAATGTGTATATTTACAGAAAGCTTAACAAAACTCTTCTAATAATTTTAGGTAATCAGTTTATAATATATTTGTTATAAAGTATATAATAGTATTTGAGATTCCAGAGTGCCTAGATTTCCTGTTTAGTCCTGAAGTTTATCTAAACATCAGTGTTCCCTGTCCAGACAGTCACACAAAGACCTTCACAGCTTCACTTTTTTTCCATTTTTTAGAATTTAAATATAATTGCAACATTTTCCCCTTTCCTTTCCTCCTGCAACTGTTTATATGTTACCCCTTACTCTCTCATTCATGAACTCTTTTTCATTTTAGATAGACAGACAGGCTGATAGATAGATAAATGGTAGATACATACATATATGCAATATATAGAAAACACACCCAGCTTATATACATGCACACACACATATGGTATTTGTGTATGTATGTGATTTCATATATGACCAGTTGATATTGAAGAACAAATCAGGGGTCTTCATCTTTGGGAAAGGCTATTTCTTCCACTATCAGCATTCCTTATTTAACTCTAGTTCTTTGCTTAGTGGTGGGGACCTGTGAGATTTCCCCTTTCATGGTAGCATATCCCCTGATGTTGTCTTCGGTCATGTCTGCTTTAGATAACCATATTGCTGAGGTATGATGGGTATAGCATCTCTGTCAGTTCTGAGAAACACAACCTCACAGTATATTTCCTGATCCATATCTACATAGAGCAATATTGTACACCCACACAGGGTAATTCCACTTGAACTCATTTTTAAAGCTGTATTTTGAAACTGACTTACTAACTGTTGAGTTTCCATAAGACTTAAGAAACTAACTCTGGTTATCCCACTCACTAGGCCCACTTTCCCTACATTCCTCTGTCTCTATTCCTACTTAATATTTAACCCTGTGCCTTCTCTTATTGTCCTTATTTGGATCCTCTTGCTGTGATAAGGATCATGTTTGCTCCATGGATTTTTTAATTAATTCATCATTGACCTCTGCTATTCCTATTCTGCTGATCCTATTCCTCTATCTTCTCTTCCATTTATGATACTCTACTATCCCTATAATCTGTTCTATTACTGTAGCTTTCTGTTGATATTTTGGTTTGGCTTATTACATGTTTCATTTACAATATCATTTCATTTTGGCTTGTCTTCAACAATCCTATTTCTTCATTGAATTTTCACTTTCATCTCTTATATTGGTTTATACCATTCATTTCTATTTGTTCTTTTGGAGTACACTTCTGTCTTCTTTGAGATGTTAAACATACTTATCAACATTCTTTTGAACCCTTGATCTGGAAGATTTTTGAGGTTATTTGCACTGGGGTCTACCATTATAGGATTTGTAACTTTAAGAGGAGACATATTGTCTTGGATTTTAGGGCTGTTTCAGGTTTTGTACTGGGACTTGTACATCTGGAGTTAGTAGGTTGGGTAGTGGTGTTGGCTTTGGGATGCTGGTCTAGGGATTGCTTACCTATCAGCCTGGGAACTAGGGAAACTGGAGAGGTGAGGGAGTAATCAATGCCTGAGGACATCTTATCTGGTGATGCAGGAGCTGGGCAGAAAGTAGAAGTTTGGATTGGGTTGCTAATGCTTGAGGACCACTTACTTGTCAGCACCAGAAGCTGGACGGGCCCAGCTGTCGGAATCTAGTTACATCTGCCTGTTGTTTCTCTCTCCATCCACCTGGATTCGGGTGGGGAGAGAAAGTTTGTGCCAAATGGGTTGGGTTTTTTGGAAGTTCTGACCTACAGGCATCAGGATGTTGGCAGGGAAAGTTGTAGGGACCACATTTGTACATTTGCAGGCAAGTTTCTTTTTTTATGTGTGGAAGTAAGCAAGAAAAGTGTAATTGTTCGATCATCTTGATTGTGACCTGTCATCAAACGACCTGGCAATGGTGACTCTGAATGAGAGCAATATTTGTGTAAGATGTCACAGGACTTGGATCTTCCATTGTGTGCAATCTCAGTTTGTCCATGTGTAAAATATGATCTGAACTATGTCTTAAGTTAGCTCAAGGCTATCAGAATATTCCTCCTGCGTGTCGTTAAGACACTAAACTACAAATACCCCCAAAGGAAGCATAAAGTCTAATGGAAAGGACTTAAAGAAAAACCAGGATTGAAATCTCACATAAGAACTTATCAGCAGATATTGGGTGACGTTTTCCTCAGTTCCCCTCATTTATCAGGTGAGAACTAAAATATTAGTTCTTTTTTCATAAGCCTCTAAGCTGGATCAATTCAGAAAATTCAAATAAAACTGCAAAGTTCTACCAGTGTGCAAAAATATTTTTCATTTTGTTTTATGTATATCATTTTATGAATAGAAGTGTTTTGTTTGCACCTATGGTCTGTGTGGCATGTGTATGAAGTTCCCATGGAGCCCAGAAGAGGGCAGCAAATTCTCTGGGATTGGAATTACAGATACTTGTGAGCTACCTTGTGAGTGCTGGGAATTGATCTCTGGTTCTCTGGAAGAAAATCTTAGCCACTGAGCCACTGAGCCATTGAGCTCTCTTTCCAGCCCTAGAATCTTTGCTGTTTGTTTTTAGAGACAGGGTCTCATTAAGTCATCCTGGCTGGCCTGGAACTCATTCAGACTAAGCTTGTCATGAGCTCACAGAGATCTACCAGCTTCTGCCTCTGAATGCTGAGATTAAGGGCATGTGCCACCACTCCCACTATTACTGGTTTGTATAATATCATTTATTAGACTACGATCATTTAGAAAGGTAAATGTTCAGTAGTCACCAAAGTGTTACAGCATACCTTCTCTGCCCTTGATGAAATTTAACAAGCACACCTCACTCCCAAAACATTTGATTATGCAGATTTTTCTAATTAGTCACAGATCTCAGAATGACCCCAGAATTTATTCCCAGAATAACAGACGGCTACAAACTAAACTTCATACATCAAGCCTGGCACAGGAATCTATTGACTATGCCATTATTACAAAACGCTCTCAGTTGACCTGAATCCTTCAGACACTGACCACTCATACTATACGTTTTATGTGACTACCAAAATTAATATTGATTTTTCAGTTTGTTGGATTAAGAGCCAGAGAGACTATCTATAAAGCATTCTTCTGAGTGAGTCTGTGAGTGCATATTTTTCAGAGAATTAAACCTAACCAAGGGTATAAATCATGGATGTTTGCAAAAGCTGAACATAATATTGGGTGGTGGATACTGCAAATGGTGGGGACATGGAACACATAGATCACTAAAGATGTGTCTTTGAAATACACTTCTTGTCCTGAATCAGCCCTACCTTAATTCTTCTTATGTGGCTACCCCCATGTGGTGAAACCTTGGAAACTGTGAACAAAATAAGTCTTGCACCCTTTGAGTTATTTGTGTCATGAATTTTATCACAGGCGTGCAAAAAGAACCCGCATAATAATAATCGCTTTGTTGTGACAATCCTAAGGAGAAAACTAAGCACAATCAACATCCAGCGTCGATTTCAGGCCCTCAAAATCTGTCACTCGCATTGAGGAAATCTCAAGCCTGTCGGAAAGGAAAGAGTTAAAGATCACATTAGCACTCAGACTTCAGTGATGAGCTTAACCAGAGAAATGAAGCCTGGAGAACACTCTCAGATTATATGATTCATTCCATCGGTCCTGGAGTACAAAATTTTCAAACAAACCTTTGAACTTTTATCCTAACATGTTACCAAGTAATGCTGATACAGATGTTTCAGGGGTCACACTGAGAACCACCACACCAGTAAAAGGACAATTGGTCTTAGAGTGAGAAGACTTCTTTTGAAGACATTCTCCTGCTTTTTATAGTACTCATGTTCTTAAAAAAATACTCCAAACTATTTCTAGGCTGCATCTCAGTGTTTTCTAGAATGCTTAGCAAGTTTTGATTTGCTTACTGGTGGTTCTTTGCAAAAGTCTTACACATGGTTTAACATCAAAGAAACATATATGTTACAGATGTTGCTTGTGGAGGATGAAAACGTGTGAGCCTGCAAGCTCATCAACTCCCTGTATGGACTCACCTTCTCCCCTCTCAGCAGTCATGGGCCAACCATAGCAGAAAGCAGCTGATGCAATTTTCCAACCAACTTCTGAGATTAACCAGACTCTTAATGAAGCTAAAGTTTTCCAACTGCTTAGGGTGTTTGATCCAAGACACTTTCCCACTTCTCTGCTCTACAGAGATTAGGGAGAATCTGTCAATCAGAGATGAGCTAGGGTGGAACTCTCAGCCATTGGCAGTTACTCATCAGAGTCGTACTTATGACTCATGACAACAACTTGCCCTGGGGATGGGATGGAAATCATCTGGAAAACACCCTCAATAACACTAAACAAATGTTCTGGGAACAAGACAAAGAAATAAAATATGGTCACGATAGTTAAAGTCCCCTTTAAATCCCATGTCTTCCCAATGGTGAAAAGAACCCAGAGTTTGCAGTTCGAAGTCCTAGCTCTGTGACTTATTGATATATTTGAAAAAGTTACTTCCAAATTTTGTCAGCTTAAAAGCTCAGCTGTGGATTTGAGCTAGTGGGAGCACACTGACCCCAGACTGACAGCTGTGGAAATAGTGTAAGACTGAACCAGGCCCACTGAATGTGGGTGACAGTTGTGTGGCATGAGCAGTTTGTGGGGCCACTAACAGCAGAGCCAGTATTTATCCCTAGTGCATGAATTGGCTCTTTGGGACCCATTCCCTATGGAAGGAGACCTTGCTCAGCCTAGGTATAGGAGGAGGGCCTTGGTCCTGCCTCAAGTGTTGTGACAGATTTTACTGACTCCCCATGGGAGGCCTCACCCTCTCCAAGGAGTGGATAGGGGTGGGGTGGAGAGAAGGCAGGGAAATATGAAGGCTGGAGGGAGAGGGAATGGAGATTGATACACAAAATAAGATTGTTTTAAAAATAATATATATGCATATATAAAGCTCAGCTCTATTTTCAAAGAATATGAAATATTTTTTGATCAATAAATCAATGACCTAGCAAACCTCTCTTGACTTCAGTTCCCTCATCTGCCAAATAAGACAATATAGGCTATGGTCATGGTCCTTTCTTGCCTCCAGTGACTTACAAGGTCCTACCACTAGATGAGGAACTACAGGAAACCAATTGTTGCTGAGAGCAGAAGAATCAGTTTTCCTAAGGTAGAGTTACCCTGATAGGTTGCCCCATCCCAAGGGGTCAGCCTTAAACACAAATATGTAGAAGCAACACCAAATGGACTCAGCAGTGTATTGTGGGACAACAATAATCAAGAAAAAGTCATGATTGTGAGAAGGGGAAGGGGGCACAGGAACTGGAACAGAGAAAGGGAGTGTGGACAAGCTATAAATACAGTGCACGCATTAGATTCATTAAAATTGTTCAATAAAAAGAGCTCATTAATAAATAAATAAAATTGAAATGAATGAATGAAATTTATGCCCTGGCAATGCCAAAGCCTGCTTGGGCAGCCCATATATGGAGGTTTTGTTAAACTTGCCCCGTGGTTTTCATGTTCTAAGTTGATGAGGACCACTGACCAGGTCTCTTCCTCAAGAGGGCACCAGCTCTCATTACAGATGGTTGTGAGCCACCAAGTAGTTGCTTGGAATTGAACTCGGGACCTTTGGAAGGGCAGACTTTGTCCTTAAATATGGATAGACAACCCTTCAGAGCCAAAACCAAAGAATCCTAGCTCTTAGTCTCCTTGCAAATGGCACATGAGGTAAGGAAGTTCCAGAATGTAGTAAACCCTCACGAAGTGGAGTCTGCAAATGATGAAAGGGCTGCTGGGAAGGCATTTGTGTGATTGGCACACTCACATCACTGTTTCAGATATTCAGGGCCCACGTTTTCATTATTTTCAATAGTTCTAGAGGAGAAACAACTTTATCTCACAACAATGAACTGCTGCTTTAGCTGTGAAGTTACCAGTTGTCCCTAATGTGACTGTGCTACTCAGTTTCTTGTCACACTAAGGGGCCAAGGGTACTACAAACTCCTTCACAAGCATGTCCTAAATAACTTAAAAACTTCTCACATAGTCTTGATTCCTAAAGGTTCACGGAGTCTCTCAATGATATTCTAAGGACCAGGCCTTTAACACACAGAGCTTTGGAGGAAATCCAAACTGTAGCTGTGAGCGATGAGAACTAATTTATTCTTCAGTTATCATCATTTTATATTAAAGAAAATGCTGATGTTTTTAGTCTCTTGAATGGTGTCCAGAACCTCATCTTCATCTTCCCTGTAAGATAAGATCTAGGATGGGAAACAGGAGGAAAACCACCCCAGAGCACTGAGAGATAAAAGCAGCATCGCTGATCCTGCTGCCTATCCCCAGAACATAAGAATGTAGAAGAATGTAGAACTTAATCTCACCACATTCTGAGGGCCTGGAGGATTAGGGATCATTAAAGAGGATTTGGTGCTTTAAGTACCTGGAAAGAGCACCTTAATCACAAGGCTTACATGCAGACATGCACTTCTTTCTGTAGTCCTGAGGACCAAGTGTTGTTGCACTGTGCCCTTTCAAACCAAACCTATTTGTTCCTTTGATGCGGCACGCTTGGCTTTTCGTATATATTAGTGCACTTGCATCTCATTAGCATAAAAGGTCCCGAGCATCCTCGAGTGTCTCTTCCAAGCCTCATCAACCACCAGCAACGCATAGACATAGCTGTTTTTGAAATTCCCGTGGCGAGAATGCTGAAGAACGAATCCAATAGGACATTGTGTTAAATACAGTATTTAACAGGGTGATTTTTTTCCTGATGTCTCTTAAATGGATTTGTTCACTTTGTCTCTAAGTACAGGTATCAAGGGCTTGTCTATTCTCCTGAGGTCCTCAAAGTACAGATGTCTGATTGGTTTCAGGGACTGATTTCTCTTTGATATGGTCACCAAAAGGAGAGCCAGTGGCTTTCAAGGCCATCTGTAGAATAGGGTTTTGCAATTTTTCTTCCTGGCAGTCTTTTCTTCAAAAATGTTTGCATTTATAGGAATGAGGACAGTCAAACAGAAACACACTGGGAGGCTTTCCCCCACCCAGTCGGATTTTCCAGGTTCCTCTTCTAAGGGGATTTTTCTTCCAGGGGACTTCACTATGCACACATCTCAAGCTTATGACGGGCCTGATGATGTATCCCAGGGTAGACTACTTGCCTAGCTTTCCTGAAGCCCTAGGTTCAATCCCCAGCAAACTGTCCCTTCCTAAAATGAGAGATAGGATACCTTTTTCCACTAAAATTCCTAGTCTTTCAGACTTCAGCCCCGGTTTGTCTTCTTGATATCTTCAGCCCCGGTTTGTCTTCTTGATATCTATTGGCCCATTTTTCTATTTGTCCACCATATCCGCACTTCTGTCACCTACCCACTGATGCAAGATGCAAACTAATCTGTTTTCAATGTCTAACTTTCCAGCCTAGATGATCACTTCCTGAAACCTTAGGCCCAACATCTCCAAGTGAAATGCATTTTGGTCGGATTCCAAAGTTAAGCTTCAGAACTGCCTTAACATCAGCTGAGGCTTTTTTGAAGTCTATGTTCCAAACACAGCTCTGATTGCAGTATGACTGACATTCAGAGCCTTCCTCTGTCACAGCTGCTTTCCCAGGCTGTGATTCTTGGCGACCCTAAGTCTCCTACTGCCTTACTTGGTGCACTTTTCTTCTCAGTTTCTCTTACAGCAGCCTCTTGAGGTCAGCACCATTATTATCCCCATTTTTCAGAAGAGAAAATGGAGGACCAACAATGTGAAGCAACCCATCATAAGTTAGCGAGTCGCATGAGTAAAATACAGCCCTTGTTCTACTAATGATTCATCATGATGATTCTATAATTACATTGTTTCCATTTTAAGAAAAACAACCGTTTCTAAAAGTGAAGTCTAGTGATTATTTAGTGTGGAGGTTGAAGTGAAATTTAAGTATGAGCAATGCAAAATCTCCATCCTTAAATTGCTGTTCTATTCTGTGTTCTCCACAAATATTTAACTCCTTAGCCCTTTCTGTGACCTTTTCCTTCAGAGTTCCCCCAGCCTAGGATCTGAGCAATAAGACATATGAGAAAAATATTTTTGATCTTTAGTGTTTATTTAAATTATTTTATTGTATTTATACGTAAATGTTTACATACACACCTATAAAACTGGGTAACTATTTCTTATGCTTTCAAGATTTTTTTAAGAATAAAAATGTAAAATTTAGCAAAAGAAAAATAAAGTATCAATTATTGATTCAGAGAAAGGTCCTTATGAATTCCTTTTCCCTAAAATAACACTTACAGGGCAGTTATGATCTCAGTTGTTCAGAGAGAATTATTTCCAGTTTGGCAATCCCAACTACCAAAGGTCTGCATTTAGTCTTCTAGCAACTGTCTTTATTCCATACTGGGAAATTTCAGTGCAAACATCATCGGATGCCACCAGATATTAAAACAGTTGCTCAGTATGTTTACCTCTGTTGTCATGCACAGCTTACTTAGTGAAAATGGTTCTGATTAGTGCTGTTTGTCTCCCATATCAGGTGTATGCAGCTGGTCCCACTAAAGAATAAAGACAAATTTCATCCATTAACAAACTTGATTTGAAGGTCACATAAAATTGAGAAGATCTGTCTTGTCAGAGTCAATGCTTGATGTGGGATTCCCCTCTGTATGCTGTGAATACCACTGGTGAATAAAGAAACTCTTTGAGCCTATAGCAGAACAGGGCAGAACAGAGGTAGGTGGGAAAAACTAAACTAAATGCTGGAAGGAAGAAGGCCTCTGAGTGAGGAGAAGCCATGTAGCCCCACCAGAGATAGACACTAGAACGTTTCCCTGTAAGCCACAGCCTCGTGGCAATACACAGATTAATAGAGATTGGTCAAATTAATATGTAAGAGTTAGCCAATAAGAAGCTAGAGCTAACTGGCCAAGCAG